>JBBPUD010000136.1:0-51170 GCA_038094475.1 Phylloporus aff. rhodophaeus | reverse complement strand
GGCGCATCTCTTGGCCACGCGTAACTTTTTTGATGAACATCCTCGTGCGGGCGAATCACTCGACTTGGTGATGAGGCTCAAGCCTGTTTGGGAGCGTGGTGAAAATTCGTATCATTGGCTTCAAACTGAAAGTGAGCTGCTCAAGGATGTGTAGCACAAAAGACTTGTACATGTGTATTTTAAAGCGTCTCCCACCCACTGGACGATGAGCGTGCTTTTTGAACTTCATGGCGTCCAACTCGTGCACGGGTACATTGACTAACGTTGTGATTGACAGCAAGGGATCCAGCGTGGTCTGTGTACCGGGAGAGAGAGAAATAAATCGGGGATTTTATCCTGTGAGCGAGGTTTGAGATACTATGGATCTCGGCACTTTGGTTAGGCTGCTTACCCGTAAAAACCTTTCTCCTAGTCAGTTCTCCTCGCTTATGCACTAGGCTTCTGAATGCACGGTCCGAGCTAACCCTCTGCCAACTTTATCCACGACTTCGGAGCTTGCAGTGGCCAGTCCGACACCTGATAACAACGAGTCTAGGCAGGTCCCGGAGGTCCATCGTAGCATTAGGTGTCATGCCGCTCAAGCGCCGTCAGTTTGATCTGTCTTTCCCCATACCTCTCCACGGCGTGAAGGAAAGTCCTGGATGCGCGAATGCCTGACATTCAGGTTAATCAACCTTCCACAGAATATATAAATGCTGAGGAAGTCGACCAACGAACAGCTGTACCTATTGAAGCGACCGAGGTCGCTATCTGAATAATACCTGGACCCTTTCCTCTAGATGCACGGACATCAGGTACAGACGCCTTAGATATAGCCCACGTTTCATCTGACGACTCGACTGAATTGAATTGATTGCGGACTCTGTTGCCTGCCAGATGAAGTCCGGTGACCCGATTTTGCGAATGTTCAACCAGCTTTGTCCTGACGAAATACTCATATGTTATCCCAGAGGTTAAAGCGGATCCATACATTAAGACTTGAAGTCATCCGCTTGTACAGGCTGGGTGAGTGAGGCAAATTCCCTAGGCGAGTTCTTCACAAGCTACGGTCCTACGGATGCTGTGTTTAATCGAAAAACCCCTGCCACCGCTGTGGCGTTCCAACGTTCTCCTGTGCGGCCCCCAGTCGACTTCACGACCGAGTCAATCATGTAGCACAACGTGTCACTCGTTCACAAAGTTCAGCAAGTAATATTCAGAACTGGGATTAGCTCTCTCAGGTTCGAGCTCCTCCCGGCTTACTGTTCACATGGTATGAAATTTGCACGGTACGTGGGAACACCATGCGAATTTGTTACCACTGCTTACCAGCAGTGGATGACACCACCAATTCCTCGTACAAAGCTTATACTACTACGCCCTGCTAATTTCAAGTACTGAGCAGCTAGATGGAGGCTTTTCCTTAACGTGTGAGCCCTTCATCGAACTTGACTCAAGCACGTTCTTATTATGTGTTATGCAGTCACGTCTCACAGAATTGACTCAGGGGCAGACGATTATTACGAGACCCTGATATTGCTGTAGAACGCGAATTCACGACCTTAGTATCGATGCTTGCTTTTACAAATGGAAACAGTAGGCGACACTTCTCCAGTACTGATCAATGGCTCGGGCTTCGAGTACGTGTACTTACATCTGCTCTCAACCAAACAAAGCTTACTAGTCGCAATCTGTGCGTTGAACGTCAGGCACTGCCACAGCTACAGATCCGTGGATGATGAAATCGACGAACGTGGATGGCGACACTGCCCGGCATCCTCCAGCAAATCAGGTGAATGCCCTTGGAATATTCCCACTTGCGTTGATTACGAAGACGTACCCCGTTCCTGTGCAGCAAGGGATAGGTACGTGCAAGGATTGCGCTAGATGAAAAAATACCTGTATAAAAAGCTCCTTGGAATGCTTGATATCTTCGTGCCCACTCGGCTTCTCTATAATGTCTGACGTCGCTGGTATCACCTACTTCCTCCGACTAATCGAGCTCTGGCAAGGTTAGCTATTGCCACTAATTACGTCTCTGATCGTCGTGGGCGCTAACGATCAACCCATCAGTTGCGAGCACTACAGCCCTGCTGTATGATTATCGTATGTCTTGCATTTCGCTTGTCGAATCGACGTGCTAATCTTCACAGTACTCACACTCGGGATCGAGGTGAGATTTAACTGTTTTTAGATGCTATCAACTTAATCCCACCTTGGTTCACAAGGTTGAGCTTATCTGGGCAAGCGATCTTTTGCGTCATCTTTACTTTCGACTGACACAGAGAAGACTAAAGAATGGAATTTCGTCACGCTACTGTACACGATTGTGCGATACGTGAGCTTTGTCCTGGTATTGTACGTCCGCATGGCTTATGAAGTGCTTGGTCGAGTTAACTGGATTTCAGGATCAACTACTTGTGTAAGGATTCTTGCATCGCACGATTTAGATGAAGTGATTCAATGAACATAGATTTGGGTAACATAACCTGGAATCCGATGGTGAGCTGTTCGCAACCAAACATCATTATCGACCTAAAAGATCGACTCGCAGGAGTAAGAAATTTTGAGCACTTCGGAAAGATTTGACTAATTCAAATCGTTTGTCTTTTCCCAGCTGTGTGTACCGTTTTCTTCTCCGTAATACTGCACGACTGACGGTGGTATCCTCCATCAGGTCTCGTTTTATATCAACTACGTCTATGGGTCCCGTACATCTATCGGGTCGCAATGGACGGTACGTTGTCAAATGTCTTTCACTCTGTTGGCCCGGGGTTTAATGTTGTGTGTCTAGTAATCATGATGCTGCGGATATATGCTCTAAGCAACGCTGGTGATCGTCTCTTTGCCAGCTTCTTTAGCTCGGCTAAATTGGTCCTGGGCATCATGGTTGCTGCCTTTATCGCGAAATACGCTGTTTCCATTACATATCTTCTTCTGGCTACTGGTCCTGGCAGTGGCCTTACCTGTGAGTCTTGTTCGTAAGCCCGGTTATTGTCGCTTATAGAATATATTCAGCCGATGAGTACCAACTCCTGGATACCCATGTTTGCGGTGCTGCCATACCGACTGGTAGCATGATGATAATTCCACAATACGCTATGCTTGTTTTTGAGGCCTTACTGCTTGCCTTCGCGCTCTATTATTTCGTCGCCGATGTTCTCCACTCTCGGCAGTCGCCGGATGGGTGGAAGGTGAGCAACATCCTGCGAATCTTCGTTCGGGACAGCACAACCTATTTCGTGATGTACGTCCATTGCAAATCGTTTGACAAATCTGACCCACGTTTCTTCAGTATGACACTGGCGGCCTTGTTGGAAATCATAAACTCAGTAGTTACACCAACTGTGAGCAAACACTCAACTGTAATGCAACGCTCACGAGTGTACATCATGATCTATCGTTATAGTCCCTTTTTGTCCCTATTTCTTTTGCGCTGCAAGCCCTCCTTCCGTACTGTTTTTCTCCACGATTGGTTATCAATATAAAGGAATACTCGAATAGAAACTGTATGCCCACCTCCGGAAAGCTCAGCGACATGGAGTTCGCAGGATACGTGGAAAAAACAATTGAAGATGAAAACACGCTGCATTTAGGCACACTTAGCAAAAAGGACGATGACATACAAGTAGAAATTCGCGAAGCGCCACAAAGCACGCAGAAACCGGGGGATTTTGCATGATAAGGGGATTGAGCTGTTGATTCCGGTTATCTTTCACTCTGGATCCCAATTATACTCTGTAGACCGTAATTGAATTCGGCACTCAGATAGCCTACGCCGAGCCGATCTTAAGGTTAGTGGCTGTGGAAGTAAAACTTGGCAACTCCCACTGCTGCTTTCCTCAAACTTGTCGTCGATTCCGTTCTGCAGATCATCTCAACCCTCTCGTCCGAAAACGATGTTGTATCTGCCATTGTGGTCAAGGCAGTGTCCAACTAAAGAGTTTCAATAACACGCACGACAGATCACAGAGTCGCCGGTAACACTGGACACAATTCGTCGAAAGGCTAACCGAAGTTAGTTGGATGTGTGGGACATTCAAAACAACTTACGACCTCAATGGCGTCCATCGCAATCCTTATTCTGTATTGCAATGATGCCAAACCCTTGGTAATACGTTCTCACTTTTCGTGCACCGGACGTACTGACCAACCTGTACCCGTCCCCTACGGTGTGGCGGTGGGGGGAGAGCGTATGCGGTGTCGGGGGTCCTGGCGTAGTAGGTCCTAGTCGTCGGCAGTCATAGGTAGTCACCGATCCAGCATCCGCACGCCTTCCGGGTGTCCCTGCTAGCCTTCCAGGGTGTCCCAGTCTCCCCTCTCCAACGGGAATATTTTCCACTCCTCGGCCCTGAAAGTAAAGTTTATCGTCCTCCGTTTTGTTGACGATTTTCTATTGAAGGGACGGCGTACTTGCCAGCCTACAGCAATGCAGAATGAATGTTAGTATGGAGGTGGTCAGGACAAGCGCAACAAAATGTTCGTACCCTAGGTGGGTTACCCATACTGAGTGCATCTGTACTGGAAATACGTTTTTCCATCTTCGTGTGCTGATAGTACATTTCCAGAGTTAACTGCTTTGGAATGAGGTGGGACCTGCGTACTTGCAAGAGAGAAGAGTGTCGTGTCTCATTCTGTAAGCAAGGTGCTTGATACTGGATTTCCGAGTCGGCGCCTTTGTCGTTGTTGCGTCATCTACTAATGTCATTCTCCCGATCAGCTACCCTCACGCACCCAGGCCTCGTTCGTCGTCCTGGGCCGGCATCCCATCTTTAGATCTCTGTGACGCAGGCGCTATTCGTTTGGTCTGTCCTTTTTCCCACCGGGTGAGGGAAGTGATAGTCGAGTCAATAACCTTTCAAAGTGTTTAAACGTTAAGAATCTTGACCAAATGTACCAAGACAACTGACCTCGTTATTTAGCCGCTTCAAAACTGCATAATATCTCAGCCATTCCCGCCGACTGCATATACCTCAGGTACTGATGCATAAGCATAGCCCCGCTTTTCACCCCGAAATTAAATGCGGCTGGCAATATAACTAAATTGGTTGCGAACTTTGCTGGGTGATTCCGGTGAGTCGAGTCATTACAAGCAACCATTCTCTGTTCGGACTGAAGAATTTTTCAAAGTTTAAGCACACTCATGCACGGAAGGCACCGAAACTTGAAGCCTCCGTTCGCCCGCAAGGTGCAGAGACCCGTGCAAGTGCCCTACCCTGGGCTGTGGTGAGGCCTTGAGGATTTGGTAATTCAGGCAGTGTCATCTTATCAACTCTACGTTTAAATTTTTCACCCTCCTGTGCATTCATGCATTAAGGCACTCAAGGGAACAGGTATGACCCACGAGTGCCGGCCGAACGTCAGAATTGAGACGGTGTCGTAGTATAAAGATTGCTTTACCGCTGGAGACCTACTCGCTTCCCCTGCATACCAGTTCGCCAAAGTGAGAACTCCATGCCGATTTGTCTTTGGCAGCAGACCATTCGGTATTCGGGGATGTTATCACCGACGCTTTGTGGTGCAATAGCCTACATGAATGTTACGCAACATCCCGGGTCCGCTTGATCGGTGTCCAGGAACAGCAGAACAACGGTTGCTCTATACAGCTGCGGAACGTCCCGCGCCGAGACAGTGCCATCTGTCAACAGCATGTGTACAAAGTACGTCGGATCATCACGAAGAACAACGGATTCCAGCTTTGGCCCGTATCACTTAATGCTGAGCAGGTGGTTGAATGTTTTTCCTTGACGTGAGAGGTGCCTTGGACTTGGAGCACGTTCTGGCCATGTGTGATGCATCTCGGTTTCACGCGATTGTCCCTGGGGAGCATGATCGCTAGAAGGCCATAGTGATGCTGTAGAGTCGCGATACTGCAGTTGAAAAGTCTTGCAGGTTCGATTCTTTCAACTCCAACTGCCACTTGCCTCAATTGATGGTCCACGGTAGATGAAAAAGTTGAACTTTGGCCACACATCTACTACTCTCAACCGAACAAAGTCAACTTTTTAACGCTGCGTTGAACGTTAGGCACTGCCAAAATATAGGCTTCTCGGCATCCGTGGATGATGGAACGTGAAGGGCGCAACACAGCCCTGCCAATGCTGCCATCTTGGTGTCCTCCAGCGAATCAGATGCATGCGATAATTTCGAACACTTACATTCTTCCTGTATGGCAGGAAATAGGCATGTGGAGAGATTGCATCATGAAGATGCGATATAAAAAACCCTTGGAAGGCCTGATATCTTCGTGACCCACTCAGTCTCTCTAGGATGTCCGACGCCGCTAGCAGCATTTTGTTCCTCCGACGACTTAATCTCTGCCAAAGTCAGTCGCCGTTAGTCATTATGTCTTTGATCATCGTGCTAATGATCGACCTATCAGTCGCCAGCGCCGCAGCCTTGCTGTATGATTATCGTACGTCCTGCATTTCGCTTACTGCAACAATATCTTATGCATGGATCATCGTAGTGCTGACCATTGGGATCGAGGTGAGATCTAGCAGTACTTTGCTCGGGTCCCACTGACATACTACTACGGCTCACAAGGTTGAACTGATCTGGGTAGGCGATTTTTTTGCATCATCCTTTTCTTTGACTGACGCCAAGAAGACCAACGAATGGAGTCTTGTCACGCTACTTTATGCGATTGTGCGATACTTGAGCTTTTTCCTGATAATGTACGTCTGCAGAGCTTATAAAGCGTTCAGGTAAGTTAACTGGATTTCAGGATGAACTACTTTTGTAAGAATCTTCCCTTGTGCAAACTAGCCGAAGTGCTTAATGAATCTAGATTTGGGTAACGTGAGCTGGAATCCAAGGGTGAGTAGTTTTGCAAACAAATAATACTCCCAATTGACGAGATCGATCTGCAGGAGTAAGGATTCCTTATGCCTCCAGGGGAAGACGATTATCTGATTCAAATCGTCTCTGTCGTTTTTCTAGATGTAAGGAACATTTTCTTCATGGTGCGGCCAGACCCGATAACGTTATTACCCATCAGGTCTCGTATGGTTTGAAATACGTATATGGGCTCCGTACATTTATCGGATTGCGATGGACAGTACGTTGCGAAACACCTCTCACTCTCTTAGCACAGATTCTGATGCTGTGCTTCTAGTAATTATGATAAAACGGATACATGCTCTGAGCAAATCTCATGGCAACGCCTCTGATGGCTTTCTAAGCTCGACTAAATGGGTCCTTGGCACTATGGTGGCCGCCTTTATTGCGAAATACGCTGTGTCGATTACCCTCCTTCTCCTTGCAACAGGTCCTAGCAGTGGCTTAACGTGTGAGTCCGCCTTAAAGCCTACTCGCTGTCACTTACAGGATATATTCAGCCGTTGAATACCAACTTTTGAGTGCCCATGTTTGCGGCACTTATATTACACTGGCAAACTTCATGGTAGCTCCACAATACGCTACACTTGTTTTTGAGGTCCTTCTGCTTGCTCTTGCGCTTAGTTATTTCATCTGTGACGCTCTACAATCTCGGCGTTTATTCCAAACGTGGAAGGTGAACGATATCCTGCGAATCTTGGTCCGGGACAGCACAGTCTATTTCGCGATGTATGTCCACTGCGCAAACCAACAGTATCTGACGAATCTAATAGCCATTTTTAGTATGACTCTGGCGGCCGTATTGGACATCATAAATTCGCAAGTTGCGGTGACTGTGAGTAGACATTGACTGTAGTGCGAAGCTCACAAACGTGCATCCGCGGTATCATCACAGGATCTTTTTATTCCCGTATCTTTCGCGTTGCAAGTCTTCCTTCCATATTGCTTTGCTCCCCGATTGGTCATCAATATGCGGGAACACACAAGTAAGGACTGTATGCGCACTCTCGAAAAGCCCAGCGATATCCACTTTGCCGAGTTGGAGATCTATGGGTCTGAAAATAAAAATGCGCTAGATATGAGCGCGTTTGACAGAGTCCTGGGCGACATACAAGTCGAAGCCCGCGAGTCGCCACAAAGCGCAAAAATGAACGACTTTGTATAATGGGGTGGATTTAAGCTGGGCTTGGGTGTCAAAATAGATGTTGTATCACCATTTGAACCGTGTTCCAAGTGGATCTACATGTCAATGCAGTGCGTTCCGAAGGCTGAACTTGGAACGGGTACGGCGCCTTATCGCACGCCGACGCACTGCGTAGTTGATCTCACGGAATAGGCAGGGCTGCGTCATTTGTGGACTTGAGTAATACATTCTTGCGCAAGACATGCCTTTGATTCCACTGAAATGGGTCCCAATATGATCTTGCAGTACAAAATGTGTCAGCATGAGAAAGGGGCAAAAGCTGGCGCCCGCTAACGCTAACAGACCCCAGCCAAAGATATCTCTGCGCCTTAACAAATTGGCACGGGGCTTTACGCAAGCTTTGTCGGTGTCAGTGACCTGAAATCAGAGTACAGTCTCTAAACATGAAAACGTACACATCAACGTCAACGTTCACAGAGTTATGGTCCGAGGATTCCTTGATTAGTGTCTCAAGACTCGTGCTCCGAACCTTCCACTGCTTTTGTGGTGGCGAAGTCACATTTTCAAATTGACGCTTACGAGGAAGCTAGTAATACGCGTGAGGACCTGTGCAAGATGCTCACTCTGGTGAGTTCTTTTTGCAGGATTGGATAGAGTCATTAGTGCACAGGCACATAGCTGAATCATAGACTCTGCCAGACTATGGGGTTTGCAGCATCTGCGGCTGAGTGAAAACAGAACGAGATGTCACTGACAGAGCCAGTGCATGAGAGCGATGCTCCGAAATGAGCGGTGATGCTTGATACATGATCCCACTGCGGCTGTTGGGTGGTAGCCCCATTAGCATATCACCAGGCACTCGTTGACGTAATGCTTTAATGTCCCTCTTCAGTGCAACTTCTCAGAAGCCTCTTCCCCCACCTAATCCTCATGCCAGAAGATCAGCAGCAAGATGTTCGTCGACTATCTAGGCCGCATCTCAGGCTCAGCTTGTCGCTAGACCCGGTAGACGTGCCCGCTGTTGATCCTGAACACATCTCACCAGTCAAGAAATCGGGGAAGCTGAGCGCCTTCAACAGCGGAAACGAGACCACAGAAGTCTCTTCAGGCGCTAGAGCAACTTCCTTTTGGCATTCTTCGAAGCTACCATCCACATTACAGTGGATACCTGCCAACTGGAACTGGTCGAAATGGAAACCTGTCCTACGGTGTGCTTTGTCTGCTTGGATCTGCCTTGTGTTGTTTCTCGTCCCTACAACACTCAATGTGATGGGCCCGGTATGTCCGTCATAATGTAGTTTTTCACTCTCTTAATCTTAGCGACTCTTAGGCAGCTTTCTTGATCATTATTGGTGAGCACTAGGGATTCCATCTCATGTATTTGTTAGGCTGATTGGTGCATAGCGACATTTCTCTCTCCTCCGTGTGATCCATTCGTTGCTGTACTTCAGCGCGAGCTTGGAATTTTAATATTCGCAGCAATTGGTTGGGCGTCAGTCATTCCGCAGTATCTAGCGATTAGTCTCACACCTGATCCTTTTCACAGTTGGTCCTGTCTGGCCATCAAGTTGGCATATATTTCACGCTCATACAAGGATACGACTCCCTCTCCTACAACCATATTTACCGGCCAGTACCTTGAACCGGCGGTACGTAGTTTGTGTTATTAATGTTGGCGCTAGTGATTGATGTGCAGGAGTCTAGCCTACCGTCATAATGGGTGTATTTCTCTTTATCTCAAGCTTCGTTCTCCTTTATTTAAAAGCACGGGTTGGCCTCAGCCCGCTTGTCTATGCATGCATCTTCGGATGCATCTGTGTAGGTCAGGCACTCATTACTCGTGTGTCCGTCGCCAGCTAACAAATACAATTAATTATTCAGACATTTCTCTCACAACAGCCGTTTTATTTCCGTTCCCCTACTATATGGTTCGCCCACAGCCACGTATTTGATCACAATTAACGCTATCTTAGATCGGGCAATCCATAATACTCCCACTAACTTTTCATTCCGCCGTTGCCTTGACCCTATCCCTCGTATTCTTCCCGACCTCTCAGTCAACTGTATTCACCACGCGACTTCAAAATGTACTCTCGTCTCTGGTTTCCGCGATTAATCAGCACTCCCACTATCTACAGCGAGACGTCACTGCTTCAGACTTCTCTACAACTGCGATCATTGTAACCGTCAGTAAAGCAGAAGGAGCACTTGCAATGCTTGCATCCGCAGCTAATTTGCTGAAGCTCGACGTTATTTACTCCCGTTTTGCGCCTACGGATTACACTCAGCTTCATGCGTTAACAAGAAGACTCGTTGCTAGGGCAAGCGGGATGAATATGTACTATTCGCTCATTGACCCGACAAGAGAGAGATTCCCGGTCGTCTCTGCCCCATCGACTCCTGTGACACCAGCACATCTTTCCCCATCCCATTCCAGGACCGCATCCCCCGCTCGTGACTCTGACCAACCACATGCCGACTCAGCAAGAGGAATAGAGGGCGGGTCAACGAGGCACACGCCGCACCATCCGCAAGTTCATCATCCAGGAACACACCATCATGCCCACCATCACAGACGACGATATCTCCCGCACAATATGTTCCATCACGCAAACCACTCGCACGGCTCCCTTCTTCACTTCGCGTTGTCCCGTACCATAAAGGCGGAGCCAGCTGTAGGAGTTTTTGAATCCTTACACTATCTTAACCTCGAAGCAACACATATGTTTCACCCTAATTCAGAAGTACATATTGGGAGGGCCACCGAGCTACTCAGCGCCAGTTGTCAAGACTTGCTCAAAGGTTGCGGGGACGCACTTCAAGGCATATGTGGTTGGCTCGGTTCTATCCAGAACAATCAGTTCGCGTTTTGGAAGGGCCAAGACGAGAAGCTTCAGATTCGTGGGGACAAGATCAAGAAATATGAGGATTTACAGCGTGAATTTACCTTGATATTGGAAGAGTTTACTAACAAGAAAAGGTCACCTTGCACTTTTTTCTACATTCCAGTACTTATATTATTTCGATAGATATACCGTCCTTGACCCATATCGAGCCATGTTCTCCACTGCTGATGATACGCTGACAGTGCGCGAAGCCACGCCACACAGACACCTTTTCCACTGTTATGTCTACCAATACCACTTGATGCGGTTTGCCACTTGTATTCAGGACATGGTATGTGACAAGCGCAGTCGTTCACTTTCTTAGACTAAATCTACGCAGCTCGGGGAGATAGTCAGGTTGGAAACTGAGAGGGAAATGCCTAAGATGTGGTTCCCCGACATTTGTTGGTCGAAGTTGGTGCACCGTACAGGCTGGGAGCCATCTGAGTTGATGGACAGAGACGACGACGAGAATCCTGGTCTGTATCTCTCTGATCATTTGGACTAATCCTGATCGACTCCTAATGGTTTTTAGATGTTATTCCCGGCGTGGATCCAGCATCGCCGATGGATCTGGGCCAAGCGATCCGTCGAGATCCCGATGCTCTGCCCCCCCGGAATGTACTGGAGAAAGGCATGAATTGGGTGTTCTATACGGCAAAGGGGCTGGGAGGGGGCAATGTCCTTTACGCCCTGAAAGCTGCCATCTTGACAAGTCAGACAATATTTCCTTTATCTTACCCGCAATGAATTGGATACTGACTCTTTTCAGTTCTTCTGTCGTTGCCGTCATTTTTCAAATCGTCCGCAGAATTTGCATACAGTACGTTTAACTAATAGTCTGCTTACATCGGCTGACCTTTATTGCAAGAGAACAAAGCTGTGTGGGCTGTGTGAGTTCACTTTTTTGCAACACAAAACTTGAACCTCAACGTAGGTAGTATCATGGGCCAGCTAACTCTGGCCCGGTTCCGTGGGGACACCACCTTTGGGCTTCTGACACGAATAGTCAGCACCTTCGTTGGCGGGATCATTGGTATGATAATGTGGTTCGTGTCAATTCAAATTTACACATAACGTTTGTCAAACGACCACGAACCAGGTATATATCAACAGGATCTGGCCAAGGCAGTCCTTATGGTTTAGCAGCTGTGTGTCTAGTCTCTTTCCCGTTCATATTTTTCTGCCGCCTCTATTGGCCAGTTTCCCCGATGACCAATCTTATCTTATGGGTTACGGTTGCCCTGGTAAGTCCATCGATGTTCCTGATCTGTATTCGTCACAAGACTTGACTGGGATGAAAAGGTTGTTGGCTACTCCTACCAAGATACACATGTTTCTTCAATTTTCTCGCCAGGATACGGATTTGACGTAACTTGGGCAAGTATCCTGCCGGTTCCCACTCGCTTTCTTCCTGACACCCACGAACAGAGGCGGTTTGTGCTCGTCACAATTGGTGTGACCGCTGCTGGGTATGTCATCTCACTCAATTCGACGTTCTTGTACTGAGTACTTGCGTAGCCTCTTCTCATTCCTTCCGCCGTCGACAACAATTCGTCTATATCAGCGGAAGACCTTGGCTACCACTACTGCGGAGATCGGTTCCGTCTATTGTTCCGTGATCTCCTTTGCAAACACGAAAAAGGAAGGCGAGCCAACTGCGATTGTTCAGCACACTTTGGCCATACTTAGCAAGCTGAGGAGGTCTCTCGTATTAAAAGAAAACATCGTGTACGAGGTGTGTTCTAATACTTCAGGTCCACAGGAAGCATACTTATATATTCTAGTTTTCACTGCGAGGGAAATGGCCCGCCGAGAGATATCAACGGATCCTGGATCTTCAGATGTAGGATATTCCTAACACCCACTGTTCCACTGATCAGCAACTCGCGCAGGCAAATATCAAAGCTACTGTCACATTTAACTTCGGTTCTCGAACAAATGGAGCCAGCATGGGCGCACGCCTTCTTGAAACGGACGCAGCTCTCCAGTGCGGACTTTCAAGGCGATGTGTTAGCTGTCATAAGTACGTGGCCCCATGTCATCTACGTGAGCGTCTCGGACATTACCATCAGGCTTGATATCAACTTCCCTTCGAACTGGTAATCCTCTTCCGCAAGTGACACCATGCCCACTCCTCAACCGGTTTATGGAACGCCAACATGGTCTGAACGTCATACACGAAGAAAGCGAAGAAGATTTTGGTCTGCCGAAGGTGTTGACAGAAGAGACGCTCGAGAGTTTGCAGTACTTGTACGTCACGACTTACTTTGAACGACACCGCTCTAAGCGCACTTGTCTTGACCCAAGAACTTTCTCCGTCGGCGTGTCAACCGCATATGGTATCGTGCTGCGTTTGGACAAGCTGATGGTCGCAGTGAAGGAACTGGTCGGAGAGCAGTACCACATTGACGGGATTGCTCTTCCGTTGTATCGTCAACGGAGCCGTGGCCGAGGGGTGGCGATGTCCTCCCCCCCTTCGCTCACGCCCGTTTCCACGTAATGATGGGGTGGTCCATTGTAAAGGTGTAACCCATGGAGTGCGATTTGCGCAAAGGTTTTGATGATTCGAGTATTTTATTTAAGGACGCGGCTTCTAGGAATGTATGGTAGTAGTACTTACGGAGCACGCGAACAACGCGCCGTGTGCTGATCAAGAAGTCGTCTTCGATGGTACTAGCTCAGGGCACTTCAGTATGATACCCGCGTGGTTCGTGACGTCGTTATGTACGGTCACGGTGGAAACGAACTTCGTTTTCGCCCACGCTTCTTTTTTTACGCATTGTCGACTCGTCATTTACTAGACAGCGCGGTGCCTATGCATCAGCGTGCCTTGGTCGTTGTTCACTCACAGCTAGTAACCTGCCAGACAGGTTCTTCAGAAGAGTTAGTGCCACCTTTTCAAGACTAATGGACGAAGACACAGTGATCCAAAAACCTCGGACCAGGGGAGAACAGCCTTCAGGTCAAAGAATGCAGTGTAGTCTTGGCAATCGCTTCCATGCAAACAACATGTCGCGGAACCGAACGTTTAGCGACGGACCTTGACGGCGTCAATAGCTTAAAATCACCTGATACACGTGATGTATCCAAGTGATACGCTAGCCCGCCTTTGTACCCTGTCCTCTACCAGATCTGCGCAGGCCCCATGCCAGACGATCAAGCACACAATCCCCATCGACCAACCAGGCCACATCTCAAACTCAAAATATGGCCGGACCCGAGAGACACGACTATCATCCGCCCTGATAGTACCTCGGCAGACACGAAAACGCCAAATTTTACCTTCAACAGTGGAAACAACACGACAGTAACTTCTCCTGTTGACTCAGTCCCATTTTGGCGTTCTCTAAAGATACCATCTACATTACAATGGATACCTGCTCACTGGAGTTGGTTAAAATGGAAACCCGTTCTACGGAGTGCTTTCGCCGCTTGGATTAGTCTGCTATTATTTTTCATCCCTACCACTCTCAAGGTGATGGGGCAGGTAAGTATTCGGTGCTGTCCCTTTTTCTTTCTTTTCTGATGATAACAATTTTCAGGCAGCTTTTCTGATCATTTTCGGTAACTACAAGTAGCTTTGTTCCATGCGTCGGTTTGCTCATCAATGCACAGCTGCATTTCTCTCTCCCCCGACCGGACCATTCATTGCTGTACTTCAGCGAGAGCTTGGGATATTGACGTTTGTAACGATTGGTTGGGCGTCAGTACCTTTACTGCATCTCACGATTACCCTCATAATCGAGTTCTTTTATAGTTGGTCCTGCCTAGGCATCAAGTTAGCATATATTTCGCGATCACACAAGGACCCAACACCCTCTACCGTAGACATAATCAGTGGTCACTATCTCGAACCCGCGGTAGGTGGACTTTGCTGATATTAGTGTTGGTCCCGGTGACTTATACAAAGCAGCCTGCCATTATTATAGCTGTATTTCTCTTCATCTCAAGCTTCGTCCTTTTGTACGTCAAATCACGCGCGAACTTCGGATCGCTCCTCTTTGCGTGTATCTTTGGATGTATGTGTGTCGGTGAGACGAGCATTTATTATATATCTCCCACCAGTTATTGAATTCAAATTTTGGTTCAGACCTTTCCCTGATCACAGCTGTTTTGTATCCGTACCCTTACTACACGGTTCGTCACCTGACATCCTACTCACGCAAGATTGACACAGCATCAGGTCGGACGATTTGTTCTAGTTCCACTAGCCTTCCATTCCGCTGTCTCTCTAACTCTATCGCTCGTTTTCTTCCCGATCTCTCAATCGACTGTATTCACTACACGACTTCAAGATGTACTTTCATCTCTCGTCTCCGCGATCAAGCAACACCACGATTGCTTACAGCAGGACGTTACTGCTTCCGAGTTTTCTACAAGCTCGATTGCTGCAGTCGTTAGCAGAGCAGAACGCGCCCTTGCACGCCTTACTTCTGCCGCTCGTCTACAGAAACTGGACATTATTTACTCCCGTTTCGCCTCCACAGACTATACCAAGCTTCATGCTTTGACAAGAGGACTCGTTGCCAGGGCAAGTGGCATGCATATGTACTATACTCTGATTGACCCGACGAGAGAGAGATTCCCCGTTGTCTCTGCGTCATCGACTCCTGCAACATCCGTGTATCCTTCCCCATCCCATTCCCGGGCCCCATCCCCTACCCGTGACTCCGATCAACCACATGTTGGTCCAGATTCAGAAAAGGTGAATATTCCTGGACCATCCGATGGCGGGACGATCAGGCATATCTCCCACCACCATTTACAAACCAGTCCCCTCAAGGGAAGACAGCATCGAGCCTACCATCACAAACGACGGCACTTACCACACAATATATTCCACCATTCCGGCCACTCGCACAGTTCCCTTCTCCATTTTGCGCTGTCTCGTGCGACAAAAGCAGAGTCCGCTGTAGGGGTGTTTGAATCCTTGCATTACCTTAATCTCGAGGCGACGCACTTATTCCACCCGGATTCAGACGCGCACGTTGCAAGGGCCACAGAACTACTGAATGCTAGTTGCCAGGACTTGCTCCAGAGTTGCGGACGTGCACTGCAAGGTGTGGGCGATTGGCTTGGCTCTGTCCAGGACAATTACTTCAGGTTCTGGATGACCCGAGAAGAAAAGTTGCGAGTTCGTGATGATAGGATCAAAAAATATGGGGATCTGCACCGCGAATTCTCATTGACGTTGGAAGAATTCACAAACAGAAAAAGGTTTTACCCGCTTTTATATCGAGTTCTCCCAGGGCTCACTTCATTTCTAAAGATACACCGTCCTCGATCCATATCGAGGCATGTTCTGTTCTGTTGATGATACACTAACAGTGCGTGAATCCGTATCTCACAGACATCTATTCCACTGCTATTTCTACCAATACCATTTGATGCGGTTTGCCACAAGCGTTCAGGACATGGTATGTAACGAATGGAGTCGCGTCTTCCCTCACAAATTAAATCCATGTAGCTTAGCGAGATCATCAAGCTAGAAACTGAAAGAGAAGCGCCTAGAGTGTGGTTTCCAATGGTCCACTGGTCAACGTGGGTGCTTCAAACGGCATGGGAATCATCCGAAACGGAGGTAGATGACGACGAAAATCCTGGTGTGTGCTTCTCTGTCCGTTCGTACCCAAGTCTTGATCATTTCTAGATTTTATTCCGGACTTGGATTCGACCGAGCCCATGGATCTGGGGCAGGCCGTCCGCCGAGATCCTGATGCCCTACCTCCGCGGAACGTATTGGAAAAGACCATGAACTGTGTGTACTACTTGTCAAAGGGGATGGGAGGGGGGAATTTTCTTTTTGCCCTGAAAGCGGCGATCTTGACGAGTTAGGCTCTCATTCCACTGTCTTGTTTGAAAAAGAGCCAGCCACTCACTCGACTATTCTAGTCCTTTTGGCGTTGCCATCATTTCTTAGCTCATCTGCGGCATATGCGTACAGTGCGTTCATCCTTTAAACAGCGTTCGCATTAGCTCACCGTGATCGCAAGGGAACAAAGCTGTATGGGCCGTGTGAGTTCTTTTCCTATTATACGACGTTTTGGACCTCAATGTTGGTAGTGTTATGGGTCAACTAACCCTGGCTCGATTCCGCGGAGACACCACCTTTGGACTTTTGACAAGGATAATGAGCACATTTATTGGTGGAATTATTGGTATGATAATTTGGTGCGTGTATACTTCAATATATGCCCGCAATATGTCATAACGAGCCCATACCAGGTATATACCATCAGGATCTGGAGATGGGAATACCGTTGGCTTGGTAGCTGTATGCTTTGTCTGTTTCCCTTTCATGTTCTTCTTCCGCCTTTATTTGCCCATTTTTCCGATGACCAACTTGATTCTGTGGGTTACGGTTGCTTTGGTGCGTCCAGTGACATCTTTGATTTCTTCTCAGGGCCTGACTGAAATGAAAAGGTTCTTGGTTACTCATACCAAGACACCCATCTTCCCTCAGCTATCACACAGGGACATGGTCTTAGTGTTGCTTGGGCAAGTATCCGTTGAACTGCCCTGCACGCGCTTCCTTACACTCAAACAGACACGGTTTATGCTCGTAACGATCGGAGTGACGGCCGCAGGGTACGTAAATTCACTTGCATGAGCGTCCTTGTGTTGAAAACTTTGAGTAGTATATTTTCATTCCTCCCTCCATCAACAACGATTCGTCTATATCAGCGAAAGACCCTGGCTACGACAACTGCAGAGATCGGCTCCGTTTATTGTTCCGTAATCTCCTTTGCAAACACGAAGAAGGAGGACGAGCCGGCCGTCATTGTCCAACGCACTCAAGCCATCCTCAGCAAGCTGAAGAGATCCCTCGTGTTAAAAGGAAATATAGCATATGAGGTATGCCCGACAATATTCGGATATATACCTGTGTATTTATGTATTAGTTATCACTCCGGGGCAAGTGGCCAGCTGAGAGATACCAACGGATCCTGGAACTTGAGATGTAAGATATTCTTGACGCACACTCATTGGTCACTAAAGATTTGCACAGGCAAATATCGAAGTTATTGTCGCACTTGACATCGGTCCTCGAACAAATGGAGCCAGCATGGGCACAAGCCTTTTTGCTGCGGACGCAATTGTCGAATGCTGAATTTCAAGGCGACGTATTAGCTGTCATAAGTACGCGGCACATATATCGTCGATGTACGGTCCGTGGACGTCCTCCTTAGGTTTGATCTCGTTTTCCCTTCGGACTGGGAATCCGCTTTCTCAAGTGACCCCATGCCCACTCCTCAACCGTTTCATGGAGCGTCAGCAGGGCCTGAACGTCGTGCACAAAGAATGCGAAGAAGACTTGGGTCTGCCAAGGGTGTTGACAGAAGAGACGCTCGAGAGTTTGCAGTACTTGTGCGTTACCCGCCTTGCATTGCATTGACACTGCCTTGAAGACGTTTTTTTTTTCAGGACTTTCTCTGTCGGCGTGTCGACCGCGTTTGGTATTATATTGCGTCTGGACAAGTTGATGGTGGCAGTCAAGGAGCTAGTCGGGGAACAGTACCATATTGACGGAGTTGGTCTTCCGTTACACCGTCGAGGGCGGGGGGTACCAATGCCCTCTCCCCTCCCCTCGATCATTCTTGGAGCAGGTGTGCAGTAGAGTGGTAGGTCGTCGTGACTGTCGGTGTTCTTATGAAGCGTTCTGGTAAAGCTTTGATGATTGTATTTTAGTGGAGTCTAGTCTGGCTGAGCCAGGCGACACGTAGGATAGCAGTAGGAGACACAAACACATGAATGCGATGATCAGAGCTTCAGCCACTGAAACTGGACTGTGCTGAGCACTATATCGGGTGGGGGAGCCAGCATTGCCCAACCGTACACCGTGCACGGTAAAAATTTGAGCATACATGTCATACAGAGTGCTTACGGTTGCCTGATACGTTTCCGACTTGAAACGGCGACGAATGAATTTCCTTGTGTGGTACGGGTGATTTGGAATCTGGACTGTGAAACAGACAAAATTGACAATGCTTACGGTAGTTCCAGACTTTTTGCTGTATGTACTCGTAAAGAAACGAGGAATTCTGGAATTCTAGTCTACTGCAAACTTCCTCGACTATCCGCGGGCGGTGACACGAACTTTCTTGAAAGTTCATCACCGTCACGTAACGGTCATGATACAATCGAACGCACACCATCGAACACGGCGTTTCGAAACTTTTCTGTCAAATTATGTCACCTCAACCTGGTAATACTACCTGGCATGACAACTGGGGGCTTTTAGGTGGTGGTGCTAGTAAGCACCACATTTGCGCTTGAGCCGCTGCGAACCCACCGTCGCGAGGTAAGGCGGTTTCATTTCATTCAAGTTGCATCCTTGTGAATCAATTTCCGGTCTAGCCTGACATGGGCAGGACCACGCTAACTCCAACCTCAGTACAGGCCGTCAAGTCTAGAAACTGTACAATGGGCCGATTTAGCCGTCCATGTTACTACAGGGCGGTCAACAACAGGTAGGCAGTTTTCCAAGTAACCGGACCATCATTGATTAATGCTGCGGCTTGTTTACTGGTGGGTCAACAAACCCGTGTTTCACCCTGACATGACTTCAAAAAAAAAAAAACATGTGCCAATCCCAAATGTTGACAATTTCTTTCATTTTTGGCTCTAGCCCGAGGGCTGAAATGGAGCAAAAGTTTGAATAACCGCGGAGCCTGGGACCTCTGAGTCTGACGGAACTAGTGTTTGCATCGTGGCATGTGGTGACAGCCTCATAATGCAGAAACACTGCCCGTCACGGTCCGACGGGACCTTTTCATTATCACGTGGGTCATTCAATCGGTATCCACAACATATGGTGGTGTGTTCCCCGTCTGCGCAAGTTGATCATTCCAGTTTAGGGCAAAGGTATGGAATACTATACTGCTGGCGTTTGGACAATAGGGTATCGCGACGTCATCATGGGTAGAATTCGGCTTCTCGATTACGCTATTCGATATGATACATAGCTGTGCACGATCGATAAGCATAACGTGAGTATATATGTTCTGCCGAGGGCTGTTCACGGGAAATGTCTTGATGATTATGTGTCGTGCCCCCAGATTACCCCGTGACTCTAGTACGGCTGACTACGGGGGGGTGACCATATCTCTCCAGGTCTGCTGACCCTCGTGTGGCGCGGGACATTTTTAGTCCAGCAATGTCCCATGCCTTAAGGTTCGTGTAGATGCGGCTTGCTAGGAATTCCGCTTTCTGATGGAAAATGTGTCGTTCCATAGAACTAGGGGCGCCCCCTGAACCCAACTTTGTCTCATTCGGGCCTGATCCTGATATCAGGGGTGGACCCCTTTCCTGTTCCCTTTCTCAGCAACCTCATATGAATCATCGTCGTTGGGCGGCCGTGACGTCCAAGATCACTGTCGGTATACGTGCCCATCGCGCACGCCTCTCCCTTGATCCGAACCATGCATGAGTGACGTCTAAACGCACGGAGGTATGCAAGTCGCATGTATTTTGACACTGATCAAAACACAGGAAACACGGCCGAATCTTTCTTCTCTATCAGTCTACAGCTCCATCGAACTTGCTGCTGATAGCTCCACGACGTCGTCAGGACCTCAGATCTATCACCTCATCACCTCACACTGGCCTCACCCGAAAGTTGCCGCGGTGCAACGGGTGGAGTGATGCAGGCGTGCTTCATTTCCATACTGCAGCTGTTCTCGAGGATTGAAGACGGAAGAGCGATGGTACGCATTCAGTGGACTGCCTCAAGCAGCTCATGTCAGTTGCGTGACTTTGGCTCGATCGTCATCTCGTGTTCGGGGTTCGTGGGTTTCGCATTCTTTTGCTGCGCGCCAGTGGTCTTTGTCGAACCGCCGATCGCTCGGTACTTTGCTTGGCGCAAAACAGAAATAGAATGGACCACAACGCCAACTCGCACCATCAGTGGCCAAGCATCAGATGTGGTGGGAGGGGCCAACTCTCCAAGATCCTACCAGTCCAAGGTGAGGGTGCAGCTATATTAAGAATCCGCAATATGGGTATATGAGTGTGGGATATAAGGAATGCAAAATAATGCAAAAGGAAATGAGCGTATTGATACAGGTCTATCTGTGTTGAAACCCAACGGAAATAGGTTACAAAGGAAGTGGTATACTGATAAAATACGTCCCTTGATATCCACAAGACCCCGGAAAAAGCAGGAGCTTTGACCCTCCGCACTGCC
Source organism: Phylloporus aff. rhodophaeus (assembly GCA_038094475.1). Taxonomy (NCBI): domain Eukaryota; kingdom Fungi; phylum Basidiomycota; class Agaricomycetes; order Boletales; family Boletaceae; genus Phylloporus; species Phylloporus aff. rhodophaeus. Next base: position 30,133 of record JBBPUD010000136.1, on the reverse strand, counting down.
TCGATCTGTTTCATAATTGGCGGCGTGCCGCTCCACGCCAAACGTGGAACTGTTTCGTACACGAACGTGGGCGTAAAGTGTCACGAGCCCTGCGGGAATAGAACGGCCATCTCCGCAGAAACGACGCCTAGTCCCACAGCCGTCATCACCGCTATTGGCAACAAATTCCAGAACGCGAACTCCCGTTGCTTCACGTGGATTCCCTTTTGTTTTAGAATCGCACGCCAGAGAAGGCCTGCTAACGAAGCCGAAAACGTGAAGCTGACCGCGCCAATGTTGGACGCCACGGCGAGCGCGATGGCGGCTGCACGATCGGCGTCGTATGGGAGCGCAGCCGCGCGTACGACTTTGGTGAGCAGGATCGTGGCACCAATGTTGGTACCCGAGATGTTACACAGGATGACGCCAAGGACGCCGATCAGCCAGATGGTAGCATGTATCTCCTTATGCGACGCTCGGACGAGCCAATTGGCAAAGATGTTGACCCACCCTTGATGATTGAGCGCCTCGATAAGGATGAATTGAGAGAACGCGAAGGGAACGAGGGCAAAGGGTAATCGCGGAAGTGCAGTCATGAAGGTTGGGAAACGTTTGACGAGGCGGGTGCGCAGATCATTCATATACGACCGATACCAGTGGAAAATGTACGGCGTTTTGAAATCTGCCTCTAGCGCGGAGGGTGGGTGTAAACCTGGTTTATCGACAACTTTTAATGTGTCAGGTTGAGAGTCAACTGCGGTCGTTTGTGACTGTTCCATGTCAGAAGGTGGGGACGAGGATTGCGACTCGTTTTCGTTGAGCTCCTGCTGGCTCGTAGCGACAGAAACATCGTCTAAATCTTCATCCACGACCACCGGCTTACCATGAGTGTAACGATAATAATCCCAACCGAGGTCGAATGAGAATTTAGCAAACGCGAAAGGCAAGCTGATCTTCCAGACGTCGATACCAAAGAAACTCACAACGAGACAGAGGACGAGTGTTGCGCCAAGCATGAAACTGCCGACCCAGGCACCAACGGGATCTCGTAGAGCTGTCCGGGGGTCTCGTTGTGCGACACGAGCTAATTTCCGTGGGACTTGCTTTCGGAATTGGAATGCCAACGCAGCGAAGCAGAACAGGTTACAGACGATAAAGGGAAGGATAGTGTAGGCTGTGAAAGCGGCGTTATTCACGCTGAATCCTTCGCATATGACCACCTTGCATGGGTAAGCGTAGGCACGAAGGTAATGCGTGTGAAATACGCACATTAGTGGGATTACCCACAAAGAGAACCATGCTGGCCGTATTCGCCGCTGCAAACTCGGCCATGATCCAGGGTAGCGGATGGAGCATTGCAACCCTGGTGTAATAGACCAAAAATACAGTCCCAGAGAGGATGACGGGATCATTGCCGATGAGGATTGAGACGAAGGTAAGCAGGGCGTAGAAGGAGAGATATAGCTTCCATCCATTGTGACCACTCTTGTTGCTAACCCAAAATGCTGCGGCACGAAGAATACCAGATACATCGAGGGTTATGGCCATGTAAGCGAGAGTGAAAAAGAGGATGAGGATGTTGTACGGTTTGACACCATCCGTGCCTACGATTCCGTTGCGGATGACCGCAGAATCGATGCATTGGGCGGCCCATAGTATGGCAATAGCGAGGATTGGCGCCGTGGTGAGATTCACAGGTATTCGAGGTATAGGACGGGGTGTGGGGATTGAAACAGGATGGATCACAAAGAAGATGGAGAGGATGAAGACCACTAGGGTGGCGACGGAGTATCCAGACATGTTGAAGTTGAGGGATGGTATGGACAAGAACCGAACACACTACGGAGGGTGAGTGTCATTCTTAAATGCCTTGAAGCGGAACTTACACGAGAACCTGTGTGTAGAATTGGCAAACGCTGAACAACCCAGAACGCAACAGAGCCGAAGCACAAGTGGGGATTCAAAAAAAAAGGGATCACCGTGGCTGGTTTATATACCCCGTTGAAGTGATCAGAACTTCCAAAAGAACAAGGAGATTGTATGTAACTACTATTGTCCTACACGATAAGCTCAGTCCTCGGTCCCCAATCATTGTTTCCTCCGAGTACCTGCACTGTCAGCAAAACCTGGTCGGCCCATCCGGTTGAACGGGTCTGCTTTGGCTGTGCTTGTGGGTGAACCAACGGGTTTCTCCGCCAAGGCGTGGAAGAGTTGCGTTATTATTGTCTCATGACCCACTGCTGTTGTCATGTGCCCACGTTACTTATCACACGACCTTCAATGGCCATTTGGCGCTTGAAGATTTGTTCACCACGCTGTAGGTTTTCTGTGCCAATGCGATCATGGTGGAGACAGTTTCGACGTCTATTTGACGATCTGACAATCGATCCTAGGAGCCGAGAGTTTTCGTCACCGTTGATCGCTTTCAGATCGGCCCCTCCGGCTCTGTAGCACACCGAACCTTTCTTTCGACACAGCTGCCCCCGGTAGCTCGGATCCTAAAAAGATAGAAGTCCCTCTCCTCGAACTTCGGGAAAAAACATCAGATTGGTAAGGTACACTTCTTTCGGATAAGTCACAGGCTAAATGCAATGTCAGTGCGTAATTGGGACACATCAAGATGAACCTTACCTAATCCACTCGGAAAATCCACCCATCCCTAAGCGATGGTCCTGTGAAGTGTTAAAGCCATATTACCGTCGGTGACACGGTCGGATTCCATACTAGCACTGATACTCATAGCTAACAACAAAGGGACTTATCGATCTACAGCTTGTCGGTGGTTTTAACGCTTCTGTGCATACCGTTAATACCGCTGTGTCGAGCAGGGTAACGACGCGTAAGTCTTGCTTTATTCAAGGAACCATGGCAATGCAACGCGTAGAAAGGACGGGGCATCCCGATCCGCCGTAGTTGGACCAGTGATTGAGGCGCATAGCTGAGAAAATAGAGTTCTTGGGGTACGATGGTCATAACATCCAGTGTATCAATTTTGTCATGCGAATCGCATCCCTTCGACCAGCGGGTTACACTTGCAATATACTTCGATGTGTCTGTAGTGGTATTCTCTGCGCTGACCCATGTCCATGGGTGCTGGATACTTCGTACACGTTCAACGGTCTGTCACAGAATTTCAGTGCACCTCGGCAATGTGGACGGCTGTTCCATTTCAATGCCATTAATTGTGAACCGCTCAGCATTGCAAGATTTTAACCGCATTGCACAGGGCCGCATGATGGATCATTGCGACAATAGCCCAGCTGCCTGCCGGAGGCGTGGTATGTTGCTCTGAGACTGCGGAATCCGATGGGTTTGCCGTATTATTCGCATAAATTTGGTATAGACAAAAGGAATGATCCTTAACTGGGTGACCCATAGATTCGCTGAGTATCAATGGACCCACTGTGTAGCTGCAGGTTGTCCGTCAGATACAGTCCATCCGAGTCAAGCCCATTCAGGGGCTCACAGCCCAGTGAGTGCAAACTCCGCACATTACGACAGTATTCAAACTTGAGGAAAGTTATCCGGTGCTGAGCACACGGCATGGGATGCATTGAGTAGGCGACTGCTGTCCCCACTGCTCGGATGTATATCCGCTTGGATCCTGCTCCAGTTCTGGTGGCTCCCTCAAAGAAAGGCAAGTTCTATGGTCCAAATTTTGAGCACCACCTCGGGGGAACTCACCATTGTTTCTGTGGTCAATAGTCTACCTTTCTTGCAATATTCCACGTACGAGGAACATGCTGTATTTCCTTGGTCAATGAAAGGCATTCCGAAAGACAAGACTACTTGATATTGAGTTGATTACGTGTTCTACAGCATTTACCCACGACCCATGATGGGCGCTCGTTCGTAGTACTTGCTGCAAGTCGGGCGCGTGTTTGCCTTCAACCTGCGCGCTCAGAGCCATGTCACAACATGTCGCGATACCCATGGAGACCCTGCTATCCACCAAAGCAGGTGGAGCGCATAATTCAGAGCAACAAGATAACAGTACAAAGAATCAAGAGAATCCTATCCTGCAGAAAACACCTACACCGATGTAAGTCCACATCTGCACCAACCTCAATATCCGCGAACGCCATTGGTTTTTCTGACGACCGGACCACTCAACGCTCTAATGACAGTTACCGGCATGCGGCACCTTCTGGACCATGGCCTTGGATGGATTTTGATGAAGATATTCCTGTAGTTGTGCCGTCTCCCAGAAAGCCTGAGAGTCCAGATGTGCATTCTTGGCAGGGATACCCCCAGAGTCTATTCCCAAACTGGACGGAGAGCCAAGTAAAGCGTTGTGAAATGTTGACAGCGTGCCCAACTGGAGAAAGCAATGTCCTCAAGGTGGACGTACTCCATAATGGCACTTTCGGTGACGCCGGTCCGTACATGGTTTCGATCAAGGACGAATCTAGCGAAGACGCCTTTTGGAGATTGATAAATCTAGATGCAAGTTTCTTTCCTTGTCCCCATTGTTTCGTGGAGATTGATGGGTAACGTTTACAGAGGGAAAATAAAATCCGCGTGCGAGCAGTTTTCGTTCACAATATGACCAAGGAAGTTCTCCAAATGATGGGGACCAAGTACGGTCTTTGATCCCCTCTCCCGGTGTCGAAGCTCACATGCACGCAGATATGAGGTGGAGCCCTTCTTTTTTTCGTCATCGACGAATTGGATACCTTCAAGATACCAAGAGAGTCTAGTACCAAAGAAAAGTGACCGTGAGTGGACTTGCATCTTCATCTTTTTTTTTCCTTTTGGGATCGACAATGTCACAGATATCACTGTTGTTCTTCCGTTCATTCGCGTAATCGACCGAAAGGCTGCAGTCTCAGACCTTCAATACCTACATTCAAAAGAAGCAGATACCTCGCCATCGTCGCCAGAAGGTATGTGCTTCTCGAACCCCTACCTTTGCACGTTCTAAGTCAGGTAACAGACGGTCAAGTCATTGATACCCAATCACCACTTTATTTGAATACATGTATGTGTTTGTTCAGCTGATTGGTTCAGACGATGTATCTATCAACAGGTGACAAATACATCCTTCAAGATCTGCTCAGCGTTCACATGGTTCGAGGGGTGGAAACCAGCACTATTATATCCTACCACCCAGAGTCACGTAATAAGACGTCGACACAGCTTCACTCTCTTATCAACCGAGCCGGTCGCAGTGTCTATTGGTCAAAGATTTTCGAAAAGTCTAAGGACCCTACCTGTCTATTTCTGTGTTTCTTGTGGTATGCCATGTATGAGTGGGACGAAGTTTTCGAGGTTCTTTTCGCCCACATCAACCACATGGTGAGCACTGAGCTGAAGATGGGAGCAACACCTTATATCTGTGCTTTTACAGGAACAAAAGGTACTCAATAGTGAAAGTATCAGAGAAACACGTGACCTGCACATTTTGCAAGCACATCTACTCTACTATCGCACTCTCCTCGACGACTTCCGGAAATCAATCGTCTTTGTACAAGAGACTGTAAACCCAGCGATGCAAGATTCTTCCGTGACCAATAAGGAGCGAGTGGACTCGGAAACCATAATGAACAGGGAGACAAATTATCTTCTTTCGGAGATCGAGAGGTTGGAAAGCCAGAGATCGATGCACGTGATGCGATTGAAGAACGTCATGGATTTGGTACGATTATTGAGTGTCATCGTTTGTATTTGCTCATCCTATCTAGGCTTTTGCGAGCGTCAACATCGATGATAGCAAGTACATGAAAGAACTGACGATTGCAACTGTCCGTGACTCGGCCGCAATGAAGCAAGTATGTCCCTACTCTCTATCAGCTCTACTATTCTGTTAACACTGTCAATGCTCAGATTTCATACCTAACGATGGTCTTCCTGCCTGCCAACTTCATGTCTGTAAGTAGTGTTATGGCTGACTAATATTCCGCCTTCTCATGCAATCTACATAGAACGTGTTCAGTATGAACGTGACCGAGATCAACCCAACGGGCGGAGAGACCATGGCTCATTATATCGAAGGGACAGTCAGCTTGACCATCTTTGCTTGCTGGATTGCTATCGCGCTTCAGGCGGAAAGCAAATTCTTCCCACCTGGCAGCCCCTTTTGGAAGCGGATAGCTTGGCCGTTGATTTTTATCTGGGATATGTGGCTTTGGATATACGAGCACAAGTTTGGTAGGAAGCGCAAGACAACATAGTCCCGTTGACGCGAGCTTGTTTTGGCTGCTTCTGTTTTTGTAATACCTTGTTGTGCTGACATCTTCTGTGTTTCTCTCTTTCTTTCAATTGTTTCTTTGAGTTGCTCTGGAATGGGTTCTACTTCCTGTACATGCTAGATATATTATCCTCACTTCAAGGACTCGATATCCGGTCATTTTTAAATCTCAATACGATCAGGGAATCCAGTGAGTGGGAGGGCTACTCGACCAAAGGTCGGCCATACACTTTCCAAGTCCTTATCAAGGTAAGTTACGGGTCACAACATTTACCGTGTATACGATGCAACTTCGGGGCTAGGGATCTCAGCGTCGGGGCGACATATTTCTGGGGTACGAACCATATTCCCTAATCTACCACAACCTGGCTTGACTCATTCTGCCAACTGGCCCATCAAACACCCTTGGTCAGTGAGTAACATGTATGACTCTCGCGGCTTCCCGGTGGCTCTGGTGAACCCCTTTTAGTTGTTTCACTGCTTCCCAGAGCAGACTCTCCGTGCTTTTTACGTTACCCCGTGTTTGCCATTGTACACACAGCCCATGCATGTCCTGTGATTCGTTTGGCCCAGACGCCAGCATGTGGTGCTCAGAACGGTCTCACGTATTGGATCCGTCGGCGCCATGTCGCAAAATTCACCAGACCCGAATTCGGGGGACCGCCCGTGCCAGGTACGTCGGAGAGATCAAAGAGGTAACCGGTGATTCCATTCTACGCCTCGTTTGTGGGTGCACAGATATTCGCACAACAAGAACAAGCCCGAGACGCGTATGGGATAAACGTGACTGGTATGTGGAATCACCCGTGGTTTTTGGGGTGGTACGTTGCCGCGGACTCCGCGCTCGCGCCGACGACGTCGTACAGGAACTGGAGCGTTCATTGGAGGATGGTTCCGTCACAAAACGTGTTGTGCTCGTACGCCATGCTGAACACCTTGCCGTCTTCATTCTGTAGGACACAGTCAACAGATGATCGATGGCCCGCTATGACCAACCAGGACGTGCATCGTGCTGCGCGGATAACGCTTTTGTGATGCACCAGGAACCGAGGACCGCTCAGGTAGCTGATACTTCCGTAGAAGCGACGGAGCGCCCGCCCTCTTCGATGTATTACCGACGCAAGGCACACAGTGTGGGGAAATTCATTGAAGCTGTATGATCTTAACTTATATTCCACTTTGATCGGTGATCTCGCCAGTGGCAGTTTCTTGACTCGGTCACATTCTTCCTGTGTTTACGGGAAAGGTGATCCAGGGTACACAATGGAAAGCGGGGATGCAAATCTTTTTGCATTGGCTTTAGACGCCAATGGAATACCACCGCGAAGCCATGAAATGAAGCGGTAGCGAACAGAGTTTGGCGCCTCGCCCATGTGATGCTCTGCGTTGCAATATGAAGGACCCTGTGCCAATCAGTTTCAGGTCAGAGCTGACGCCCAAATGGGATTTGGCCTTTCTTGGCATGCTGTGTGTTCCACGTTCTGATGCGCTCACCATGCATGGTTTATGAATGGCATGGAACGTGCCAACACTACCAAGCATCAAGCTCGGTCCGATGGTACAGATCAGACGGCCATCTGATAACCATGGATTGGTTCATCAGAGCAAGGCAAACTCGGTCAACATGAGACCACGCTCGCGCCATACACATGATGCAATCATATTTCTCTATCAATCAATCGAATTAAATATTAAATATCTAGTCTAGGCAAAGGGAAGAAGCCGACCACAACATATACAATACGAATAAACAGTATCGTGCGGCCTTGGTCAACAGCAAGATGCTCTGAGATGCCTGGTCGATTCTCCCCTCATCAAACCGAGCCTGATCGTTTCCGAGGGATCTTGTATATGCAATGTCCTCGCCTCTGTAGCGTCCTCGTACTCCCACCGTGCGACGACACGATGAGCGACATATTCAAATACGTCGCGAACGCCTTCACCCGTCTTTGCAGATGTAAAAAATAGTTTGGGGCCCTTTTCTGGGGGCACAGGCGAACGCGGCGTCACGTCGAGTGTAGGCGTGAGTGGCGTATCTGCAACTGCTTGACTGTGGCTGCGCATAAACAGACTCGGCGTGATCGTCGGGGCGGAAGATGCACTCGATGACGAGGACGCGCGTCGTTTTGCCCTGACGGGAGACGACAGTCGCGATGCGAGGGAAGGAGGGAAGGGCGACGAGCGAGCAGACGCATAGCCATCAAATAGAGACGAGGACGGTGTGTGATAGGGTGTAATGCCGGTGTGGGTAGATGTAAACGTCCCATTGTTGACATTGGTGCTCCCCCAGGAGGGATGCTTTGAGTGATTTCTGCGGAGGTATTGGTCGATATCGATGGATTGCGACCGTGAAAATGATGACGACAGATTGACAGCAGGTTCACCGTAGGGAGAGGCCGGCTCTTCCGAGGCAATTTCTGCAATAGTGATGGCCACTTGATCGATCGGTGGGGATGGACGAGGAGACGAGGGTACTAGCTCGTCCAGGAAACAGAGCGCTTGGGCTTCGGACACGATCTCCGACGATCCGATAGACTTTGAATTGACGAGATCGGTCTTGTTTCCGACGACGACACAACAAAAATTGGCCAGATCCTCGTCGTAGAGGGGCGCCCGCTCTCGAAAGTCTTGCCACCATTTTGTGAGTGCGGTCAAAGTCTCGGGCTGGTTCACGTCGAACACGAGCAATGCAGCATCGGCACCGCGAAAGAACGCTGTAGATAGACTAGAAAATCGTTCCTGCCCAGCAGTGTCCTACATTGGATCAAGAAGTTCTTGAATCAGTCTAGTAGAAGTATGCGTAAGATACTGACCCAAATCTGAAGAGTGACCACTTCATCTGGTTTAGTTGGATGTGGTAATATCTTTGCAATAAAATCAGCGCCAATAGTTGCCCTGTAACCTGTCGAGAAGCGACCAGAAATATACTGCAGAAGAGGAGACTTTATCAAGGGAAGTTCCGGGTGATTATTAGGATGAATACCTGTGTACGAAAGCTTGTTTTACCAACGCCTGAAGCGCCAATGACTACTAGTTTAACCGTTGGCATGTGCGTTGGTGTGTGTTGTGTAAAATAGCATAGAGAACTTCATGGAGGATGTGCACGGAACGCTAAAGTGACAGTACAGCCGAGTTGCCAAACTTGGAAATAGTGTAAACATAACCAAAGTGATTCTTGTAACTCTGCCCATCGCCGAAATCAGTGCGAGAGGATGGACGACAACACACCACCACCACCAGACCACGATGTCTTGCCACCGCCGCCGCCGCCACCAGCAGCCATCTCAGGATCACCCACTGACTTCCTCAAGGGCGTTGTTGGGAAGCGTGTCATCGTTCGTCTGACGTCGGGTGTAGACTATCGTGGTACGTGTGTTATACTCACTCAGCTGTCACTCTTGATTTGACTTTTGAACAGGTATTTTATCGTGCCTCGATGGGTATATGAACATCGCACTAGAGCAAACCGAGGAGCATGTGAATGGCATCGTCACAAACAAATATGGCGACGCTTTTATCCGAGGAAACAATGGTGTGTATGGTCGGGAGCATGTGACGGAGATTCGCTGTCTCATCTTTCGCGCACAGTCTTGTACATATCCGCCGCAGAGCCTATTTGACTCGTCCAGGAGACACCGCTACTCTAGATTTCAAGCACTTGGAGATCATGTGCTGTTTACCGATTTCATTTTTGTCGATGAAAATAGTAGCCAAGTTTGTGCTCGCAATCTGCCTAAACTGACTCCCCTGTCATCCAGTGTTCTGGCGAACGACAGTTTCATCTTCTTTGGCATGTAATATCACAGAGCCTGTAAATCAAGACATTTGGAAATCTGCATAGACGCGATCTTGTTTGAGAACGTAAGACGCAGGGGATTCTATCAAGCACGGCAATGGTTCGAAGTCGGGTCCCCCAGGTCGGTCCGGTTCATTAGTACAACTCAAAGTTTATATCCGTAAGTAGAAATCTTACACATTCACATAGCGTTGTGGTTGCACAGGTATTTCAACCGATTTCGCTCGCGGATTTCCAAAGGAGTAGACGTGTAGTATCTGCGCAGATGTCCATCGAGAGCTCCATATACGAGTTCTTCCAGGACTCTCACAGCCCGGATTCCTAAAGCAACATCTGGGCTAGTCCAGTCGATTGCAGTGTAACGTGAGTTTTTCTCTGGGATCCACCTGACCGCTGGATTCGACCTTGCTTTGGGGGATCGTGAATACGTTTTTTCGCAGAACGTTGTCGCAAAATACCGTGCTTTCGAGACGTATTTTGACGTTTATGTGCCCATTTATGTGGCACATGCCCCGCTGGTCGCGAGCCTGTCCTGACATGTATACACTTTAACGAATGATCCAATCATGGTCAAGGCGGTACAAAAACACTATTCGTCGACGCTAAAAGGGATACAAAGCGAAATTTGTAAAACCGTGTGAGTAGGCTGGCATGTGATAGAACATAACAAATGTTTCTCATCCAAGAAAAAGATAGATATGTGGAACATATCGATAGTCGGTGATGCAATCGATAAGGAGTGGATCGGAAAAAAAAAAGCGAGCTATTACCACTGCAACAACTCTCGTCATAGCCGTAACATCGAGAAGGCATCCGTTAAAGCGGCCATCTCGTATTCCTCGTAGATGATGTCGCACAGTCGGTCCTGGGATTCGAACAACGCCAGCGCACGTATGACGCTCGGTATATGGTCAGGTGGAATCTCGTGTCGCAAGAGCATGTCGCAGCTGTCGCAGAGGGTGGTGTCCTACGTATTCTGTTCTGGACACATCAGTGGCGAGCGGGTATCATGTAACACGTACGCTGGTGAAACTGGTATATTCGCCTTCGAAGAACGAGGGGACGGGCGAGTGTGCAGACGATCCTTCACCCAGGGAGACGGTCGTAGGATGCCATTTGCCCATACACGGCGTCGATGGGTGATGATTGACAGAAAGTGTATCGCGAGATCCTGTAGCGTAGAGCGGGACCTGCAGGGGTGTTCCCGTTAGGTGATGGGGCCTGCGTCGGCATTGTGACGAAAGATTGCTCACATGGGCATCCGACCAGGTGTCCTCTGCTTTGTCATTGGTGAGCAGAAACAAAAGCCTGTCCTTCTTGCCATCGCAGGATACTGGCGTGACTACGCCAGGCAGCCCGCGAGACCACCAGTCGTTCGATGTGGTGACGATCCCGCTCTCGATGAGTCTCTGGGAGATGGGAACGAAACAAAAGATCCCCGTACTGGTCATGAACAGAGACAGAAGCGTCATGGCCACTTTTTGCTAATCGTGTGATGGACAGATGGTGTCTGCGACGCGACGCGTTTGCGTCACGTGAATGGAAAATCAACTCGGAAGAGGGATCAAACTACCGTCTCGTGATAAATTTAGATTATTTCAAGGTTTTCTCCTCGCTGGGGATGTAGATCCAAGCACAAAACCACCAGGCCAGCCGGCAACGACATACTGGGGCCATTGCAAAAGTACTATGAAGAAACGGTGGAGAGGGGAGACTGGGACACCCTGGAAGGCTAGCAGGGACACCCGGAAGGCGTGCGGGTGGTGGATCGGTGACTACCTATGACAGCCGACGACTAGGACCTACTACGCCAGGACCCCCGACACCGCACACGCTCTCCCCGCATCCCGGTCCCACCGCCACAACGGATACACTTGAGGCTATGCCGAACCGAAATGTGATCTAGAATTACTGTGAATGATTCTGACAGATCTAGAGATAACTGGCACAACCGCTCACAAACTTTCACACCTTTCAACCTATCGTGTTGCACTATCCTCAGTGACTAGTGGTATCATCCCGGAGGATTTTTCAGAGTTAAGAGTGTCTATAGCGAGTCGGGCTCACTGAAGTATTCCACCGTGACGGAAATACACACTGACGTTGGCTCTAGGAGTAGATGGTGCAATCCCGACTCGACACAACACCCAGGGAGAGGCGGATGTCTTCCACCGTCATGGTAGATCAAACAGTCGATGGTGGTAGCTACACTATTTCTGTTGATTTTGAAAGCCAGGAGGTTACCACAACAAGGTAGTATCGAAGGAAGCTTTTCTGTTATGGTCGTGGGAAGGAGGAGTCCCGATTTGTTGGCAGTTGTCTCTGAACTACTAACGATGTCCTCTAGGCTTGTCGTTGCGCCCGTAGCGAGTTCAACTGATGTATTCAAACCGGATATATTCAAAGGAAAGGTCTTGTTCTGCACCGGAGGTGGGTCTGGAATATGCAAGGCGATGACGGAGGCTATAGTATGTCCACCTCAGCTCTACACCTGTCCACGCTCGTTATGCTTACGCTCACCCAAGATGAGGCATGGAGCCAGTGCTGTCATTGTAGGAAGAAAGTGAGCACCATCGGGCCTGCTTGACCCATGCATACGTGATTGACCATACTTCAGCCTCCAGAGACTCACCGAGAGTGCCGACACGCTCTCGCGGGCCACAGGCCAGACATGCATACCCGCAAAGGCCGACGTGAGGCATCCGCAACAACTCAAAGATGCCGCCACGAAAACGATTGAGAAATTTGGGCGCATCGACTTTGTCATCTGCGGTAGGCACTTTTACTCCTTTACCACCGTCGAACATGCGGTCATCCATGGAGGCAGGTGCAGCGGGTAATTTCCTCGCAACTATCGATGGCATGTCGGAGAACGCATTCAGAACTGTCATGGAAATTGATACCGTGTGTTGTTGCTTATCCACTCATATCACCCCCATTGACTGGCATCGCAGATGGGCACGTTCAACACCGTGAAGGCGACATTGCCCCATGTTCGCACGGCGCACGGCGCGTACATCCACGTGAGCGCAACGTTGCACTACAATGGTGACCACCTTGTCTCCTGGCCCTTTCGTTCCTTACCCTTCATGTTGTACCAGCGACGCCATATCAAGTCCATGTCTCGGCCGCCAAAGCTGGCATAGATGCGCTCTCTGCAGTTCTCGCAGTTGAAGAAGGCCCTCTTGGTGTCCGCTCCAACGTCATCGCCCCTGGCCCGATCGGGAACACCGAAGGTATATCTCGGCTGTCTAACCAATCTTCCAATGAAAAACCCCGCTACCCACTTGGACGCATCGGGCACCTGAGCGACATCGCTAACGCGGCCGTGTTTTTGTTTAGCGACGCGGCGGCCTATGTCACGGGGCAAATACTGCCTGTTGAGGGTGGAACTGAGCATCTGCGGACGAGCCAGTTGCCGTATCCAGAGTCTGTGCTCAACCCACAGAGCGTTAACCACATGATTAAACCCCGGTTGTAACTCTGCGGTGGATCTAAAATACGAGTTATACCTGAAGAGTGCAGTAAATGTTCAAAGGTTGATTTGATGACTCCAGGTGCAGCTAATAACCACGGTCCAGTGAGCAAGTTCTGTCATATCCAAATGATCGACCAAGCACTACACAATAAATGTAAAAACCAAACGTTCACACTTTATCACGCATTAGAGGAATCTATTTTTTTTTTATCTAGCTATTGCATTCGCAACACCAGGGTATACATGTCTCACGATGCACCAAGGGCTACTTTAGAGGACAAGCTTGACACCGATTGCGGCGAAGGCGACTACGACGACTTCGACGAGAGTTCTGATGTATGCCAACACGGCAACCAAAACGGTGATTTTGGAAACAATGATGAACTCGAGGGCACCAACGAGCTCGAGGACAGCTTGACTAGAACAAAATAAGTAAACAAAAGTCAGATCGGAAGAGTACACATACAGCAAGAGGACGACGGCAGCCGCAATGAGCTTGAGATCAGTCAAAGCAACCTTGACGACAAGTGCCAATACTGCCTCTACGACGGCAACGACCACCTATAATGGTCATCAATAACCTCGACTGTAGTAATGGACAATAAAGGCTTACTGCAAGGAGCTCAAGGACAACAATAACGACAGCTTGGACATCAAGAGAAACATCCAGACCAACGTCGGCCCTTATTTCTGCGGCGACACCGACAATAATCTTAGCCGTTGCCTCAACAGCAGCGGTGATCTCGTCGACGCTGGGCTGCTCAGAAGCAGTCGAAATCCCATCTGGTCACATCGTCGTCAACATTCACGACGAATTCGGAACGAGATGAACATACGAAGTTTGTTCGCATAAGGCCTGACCTCGTTAGTTGCAGTTATGATTTGACCCGAGGGGCCAGTAAAGTTGTCGAGACTAGTTTTGGTTTGGGGCGCAGCGGCGACGAAGCCGAGGGCAGCGAAGAAGAGAGCAGAGGCAAAGGAGAGGACGCGCATTGCGAGCGAGACAGAAAGAGTGACTGGTGTTGGAAAGGTAGGGTGGTTTGCGAGAAAGCTAGGAAGCTGAGTTTTCCGTCGTCCGTCTCCCAGGTTTTATAGGCTGTCCGGGACCTGACATTGCCGATGGCAGCGCGTGTTGACAAGTCTCACCGATACGCGGGAATCACAATATGGGTAAGAACGGCGTCATTCAGAAGACCAAATAACGTCATTGGACGACAGCACTCACCGAAGCGACATTTATCCGGTATTTGCGCGCATCCTTGTCACCCGGTAATTATGGCCACACGGCGTCCAGGAGGCTAATTCGTCGCATGGCGTAACAAAACTTCCTGGACTGTTACGGGAAAATGAATCAAGCAAGTTGTAAAATCCATCATCCATCGATATCGAACGAACCTCGGCCGAGGTCAAGTGCGAACACTTTGCTGGTTTGCTTTTAGCCGATCAGCGGCCCAACATTTCGTTCCACATTTTCGAGAGCAGTGAATTTTGCTAACCAGGTGTAAACTTCCATGCCAAGAAGGCGACCAGCATGCTGTAATCGGGTCTCAAAGGAGACTAAATGTAACTGGAAGGGGATCAAAAAATTTTCGTGGCGGAGATCCGCGTGCCCAGGCGCGAATAAAATGGAACAACCCTTCCAGGAATTCGGCCGCAAGGCATGCAGAAGCTTCATTCGTACACTGCTATATGTGAAATTACGAGTGTATCGCAGTCATTCCGCGTCCACATGTCATGGTTTGATACCAATGAGCCGCTATCAGTTGTGATAAGCATACTGAGATAGATAGTTTTCTCCCTACTTATTTACGGCCAGGTGGCCACCTCAGCCTTCTAATTCGTATAATTGTCGGACAAGAAAACATGTGCACCGGCCCCGAGGATGTTTCACCAGTGTAAACTCAGACCCACGGAGGATTGGGTAAAATCATGGACAAAGTCGAGCTTCTCACGTCCTAGTGGCGTTCGACACTGGTATCGATTGGGTTCATTACTCCGCGGCAGTGGAGCTACCGTTCAAGGTTTACGTCGAAGTTCTGATTCCAAGCCAGGGTGAGCTGCAAAAAAATTCAGACCTTTGTCCGCTCTGCGATAAAGGAAGCCTTCAAGTATAAGTAGTGAGGCATAATAACGCCATTTTGGTTGCGATTTGCGATGGCTCGGAAACCTTCAAGGGTCCTCCCTTGCGTAAAGAGCATGGACATGTTACGCGAGTGTCTGAACGTATTTTCATGTCATCTGTGACGTTTATAAGGATCCACCTCGTGGGAATCGGTGGTCATACCCTTTGCTCTCATGTCAACCTGATCCTGACCGGTTGAGAGGGAAAAAGATGTCAAGACCAGAATCCGAAACTACTACTTTCTGTAGTGTTACTGAAAGGGACTTGAGCCTCGGTCCCGGTGAACGTCAACCCTGTGCAGCCTTGAACGTCGGAGAATGTTTGACACTGTGTCATAGTCATATTTCAATTGTCAGTGCCAAGTTGTTCAAATCAGCCTATTCTGGTACTTTCTTGATAGCTGCCCCTGGGTCAGTTGGAGTGGCAGCCAGTGCGGGATTTGTTAGTTGGATAGTTGGAATTGCGACTGGGTAGTAATATTTTGTATGTAAACCAAGTTGTCATCCTGTGCTGATGACAGTCAGCGTCGCCATCAACATTTTGTTCCCACTGATGGCCGAAAAGGTGATGCTACGATCACGCGGTCGCCTGTGCCGCGCGTCGATTTGTCTGTGCCTCTTCTTCCTTTGGCCATGCACGTCCTCATCACAGGCGCGACTGGTTTCATCGGCAGACGCGTCCTGTTCGATGCCTTGGTCGACAACCGGATCACAAAGGTGACCGTTGTTGGGAGACGTCCGCCCTCGCTGGACGAGAAACTTATGGACACCGCCAAATCGGCCATCATCCAGAAACTCACTATAATCACTCGGGAGGACCTCTCTGTTTGGGACTATGAACAAGATACTGAACTCGTCTCGGTGCTAGCGGACTGTAGAGCGTGTATATGGTTCGTGGAATTCTGTCTTCCACCGTCACCACCTAAACCCATGTTTCTAACCTCTTATTGCGTGTGTGGTAAATTGGTGAACTGATCTAGGCCGTCGACGGTATTCTAGGTGTGTAGGCGGCAAAGCAGACAACTTCTCTTCCCCTGAAGAGTTTGAACGTGTCTCATACACCTTCACGCTCAATGCGGCCCATTTCCTCTTCAAACTCGCGCACGCCGAAAGTGTGACTCATGCGCGCCAGGGTGGCTTTCGATTCTGCTATTGCAGTGCCAAAGGAGCCAATCGGGCAGCTAAAGCCAGCCAAAAACTCTTCTCGTTTGAAGCCGACTCGACACGATACATGAAGGTACGTAGTCCCGAGTGCTACGTCCAACAAAGACATGCGCTCATTCTCGCATTTCTTTCGCACGTCCATCACAGGGACGTGTCGAGGCTGCATTACTGTCCATCGCAGCAGAGTCGGGCGGGACATTTGTGACATATATATTTCGCCCTGGCACGCTTATCTCGCCCACATCACTTAGTGGGCTAGCCTCGACCGTCGCGTCCGCGGGGCTCCGCATCATGCCTTCGTTCGTCACCAATGTGGAATACGTTGCGCGTGTGCTGGTGGATGCCTCGGTAGGCGTTCGTGTCGAGTGGCAACGCCAGGGGCCTGATGGAGATAAGAACACGTGGGAGAGCGAGGAGATCGTGTCGTGGTCTTTGGGACTAGGTGCATGAGCGCCGAGGTCAGGTCTGCCACACGTGTTTCGAATGGTTCAATCTCGCGCTTTCTGGGGGATTACTTGATTCTAGACCTTGGGCGCATGGCGTCTCCTGTGTCTGTAAGATTACAGCCAGGCTTCCAAGTCGTACCGATTTCAAGGGGTTTTTTTTTAATAAGGAGTGTGGAGCTATGACTGGATTTGGGTCACTCACAGAGGTGGGATCGAATGGATTGTGTTATTTATTGTAAGATGAGACCAATATAGTAGATACCTGTTCATTTTGTATTGAAGAAGGATCCACCTTAGGTGACCTTATCACTGCGACATACCACCACATTGTTGTCAACACCACACCTGGTCTCGCCATATTTTGCCAAATCCAGGTATTCATTATTGGTCGACACCTAGCCTAGTACTGGGCTAGCTGGACTACTCGAACCCTCAACCCTCGTGGAGGTCTGAGGGCGACAGTAGGCCCTTGTTCGATCGCACGACGCACCTTCTGTCGCTACATACCTGTCGTTTCCCAATCCCGTCTCCCAAGCAAACCTGCCAAGCTCCGGCACACTGAATCCTACCGAGTCCTACCTATCAAAAGTGTATGTGAGACAAAAGTTATAATTCAGGAAATAGTTGGGATAGAAGAAATGAAAAATTTCAAGGATCCTTGTTCATGTTTGACTGTGGCCCGTTGGACGCAAGCATCGAAGCTCGGGTTATATGACTGCAAGTGTCGGAGTTGAGCAATTCTTGCCATGTTTCAGACAGATGTCATTCCACCTACGTCATTTTTGATGATCGTGCGTCCTGCATCGGAATACTGGAATGGGCACCCACCAACGGAGATCCTGAAATAAATTCTAGATCGGCGTACTGGGTTTCTTGATAACAATCTGGAAGGTGTGCCCAACTTACCTGACTTGGTGAGCATTCCTTACAGGCAGGCATCAGAATTAGACGAGAGTGAGTAACCTACCAGCATCGTGTCGTTAACCAACACCATGGGTTCATTCCACGCAGAAAAGGCAACTGAAAACGGGGACCGGGTTACAAATAGGAATTTGGTGGGTCACCAAGCCAGAATGGTGGTGGTTGAGTCAGCACCAATCATGGATGCATCTCACGCCAAGGCTGCGACGCAGTCAAGAGCTCTGCACCCGTGCGCAACACAAAGGAGGGCCTTTGGTTCATCCGCACCTGGCTACGTGAGTGCACACTATGGTTCCCAGTCCATCTTTTGAGATTTGATTTTTATCGTCCAACCCTCTACTTTCACCACTACACTCTTCTGTGTTGTCGGCTTCTAGTCCCAATCACCTGAGTCGTTCCTGTAGCTAGCTCCATTCATTGTGCTTCCGATTAACATTTATTTTTTGTGCTGCACCTGTATTATTCAGGTCCTTTCCTTCAACCCCACCCATTACCTGGCTCCTCAAGTTATCACACCCATCTTACTCTGATTCCCTCTTGTTTCTGCAACCCGCAAATCACCACTTACTCCTGAACCCTCTTACATTCCGTCCATACTGCTGTTCTACCTCATCATCCAATTCATAGTGGATATACCATCATCATCTGTCCTTCTTTGATCTTGTATATCTATCTCTTGTAGTGTGCTGTGTTTCCTGTGGGTTGTGAAATGCTATTCTCATGCTGATCTCTTATCTGATCTTTCTGTCCAGTGCCTATCTAGTTCCAGCAATCTTCTTTCCTTGATCGTAACCCTTTCATCCTGTCCTTACTGCCTTGATCTGGTTTTTTCAGTGTACATCATATAAATTTTGCTTTCTATGCCAGTATTTTTTCTGATCAATCATTGTCAGATTGCCACTTCCTTTCGTGGTTTCAGCAATATTTTATTCTGCTCTCCACATCCTGATCTCTTCGCGATGTCCAATGTCTATATTTTGATTTCATCAATTCTGGGTGGGGTTCTCCTCACAATCTTTACTGCTTCGAAATTTCCCTGCCTCGAGAAACTGCACAAGTTATTCTTTGCTCCCGCAGCAGTGCTCCAACGGGGTGTCGAAGCCACTGGGTACTAAATAGTGAATACATATTTTACAGAATAGCGCGTGCGCCTTTTGGAAGTCAGCGTGTATTGACTGCTATGTCGAACCCCTGACCAGGCAGAGCACTTCCGTCCTCTTCACAAGACCAAGCTTACCAGGTTTTATATAGTGCACAAGTTGCCGAAGCCTTTCCCGAAGGCACTTGGCAGTGAGAGGCATATGATGACTTCAGAAAGATCCTACTCGATCAGGACATTGTGTTCCCATGCATCTACGCCACCAGGGGATTCAAAAGCGACGATCAAGTGTACTTGTTCATCGATTCCGACGACCTCTCTGACCCACACCACATTCGGTCCCTGGCCACTGCGCTGACTGCGTACCTCCCGAGAGCACGCGACCTAGGCCCAAACACGTCTCTGGTTGTGCTGGCGAAGAAAACGCCGGGGCAAAGGACAGTCGAGGAGTACAATGACATTTTCTGGAAACTCCTCGATGGTCTCGCTAGGCTTGACACGGTGTCGTGGCCTAGCAACGTGCCTCGTGAGATTGACACCGACAAGTGGTGTTTTTGTTTTGGTGGAGAGCCCCTTTTCGCGGTGGTCCAGACACCTGCGCATCAAGTGCGCCGCTCGCGTTATGGGCCTAGCCTCACTGTTGCGTTCCAGCCCAGGTCGGTCTTTGACGTTTTATTCAGCACGGATGAGAAGCGGGCTGGTGCGCTTGGCAGGGTTCGGGCGCTGCTTGCAAAGTATGATCCTATTCCAGTGAGCCCCTCGCTCAAAACGTATGGTGACCCTGGGTCGCGCGAGTCTAAAAAGTACTTTTTGCTGGATGAGAACGAGTCCTCTATGTGCCCACTTGACAGACTGGGAGACTCCACGGTCTTGAAAGCCTAAGGCAAGCTGATTCGCTCAGGCTTTCAAACATGCGATCTGATGCCATTGACAGGATATAGGCCTCACTGTGCCACGTCAATTGTCACCATTAATCTACAGGTGTGGAAGGAAAATCGCGATCGCGTCTGATGATATATGGCTCGAGCTTTCAGAGTTCCAGTTGCTCCTCTTTGAATGTTGTAGGAATGATGGTACATAGTATCGTAAATTGTTTTGATCCGTCTTGTCAAAACATCATGTGTCGACAATACATCAAGTATAGCCCAACAAGTCTGATGTGCCTGTACCCATACACACCGCCCGCTGGCCGCCCAAGCGATCAGTCACCGATCACATCAGCACTAAATTTACTTGTAGTTCTGATCATCAACTTTTTTCTATCTTGGGAAAACTTGCGAAGTTGTGGAGGAAAGGCGAGGCGCGCAATCAAAGGAAGAGCAGGGTGGAGTCAGAGGAAGTAGCAGGTAACAGATCCCACCCCTTTTCTTGTGCTCCAGTCGCACACTGAGGGAAGTATAACATGCCAATCGTTCAAAATGGTTTCAGAAGAGAGATACAGGCAAACTTGTAAACTGCTCGGAATGTGTATGCAAATAGAATCGCGTGATCTGTCTGATCATGTGATGATGGCGTTCGTATCTTGGGCGTTCTTGATGGGGTTGGCTGCGCACGAAATCTAGGATCATTCCGAAAAGTGGAATTAATGTCTCGGTGCGAATGAATTGGAACTTAAATCATGTGGGGAGTTGAAGAAGACAAACATTTCCGCATTGAGATGTCCAGTGGGAGGTGCGACACGAGCAAGGGGCTGGGAGTAGGGCACGCAAAAGAAAAGCAGAAATCGGTGTTCAAGAACGGACCCGGTAGATGATGGAGACTGATCATCAGCAAAGCGCTCGTGGAACATGGAATACCCATGAGCGACAAAGGCGCCTGTCTTGGTGCCTTGCTGACGCAGCTGAGCATATCGATGGCCTCAAATACCTCCTTCAAACCCTTCGTCTCTCTTTCTTCCCAGGTATACCCCCTCTGTTCTCTCACTCAGTAACAGTTGTAACCTACGTCTCGCACCGAAATGACAATTCTTCAGGATGGAAAGTATTCCCTCGGTATCTTCGAGGACGGCGAAAAATATTTCATTGGTCCTGCCGATCACGATGAGCTCAGCCTGTATCCCGACACCGGTGTCAAGCCGCAACCAGTGTGTTCCATTTTTGTTCCCATCCAGTAGACGCTGAGATTTCCCCCTGTGGCAGTTTGAATTCAGGAAGGTATCTGCGGCGGACGAATACCACATCTTCTTCAGGGGCAAATCAGTCTATTTCACGGCGGACCAGAAGCTGCATTACGGAGATACCCTTGAAACGTGGAAGCTTATCCCTGTGGGCGAGATAGGATATGTGTTCGTCCCATTTATAATATAGCAGACAAAAGACATTGACATTGTGCAGGATCAAGGGAGGTCCTGGAAGAGACTATTGCTGGACTTTGAATGCATTTGCGACCCGTCTCAATCCGGTCAGTATGATCATAGGCGAGAGTGTTTCATGTGTTTAATTCCGATTCCTCGTAGGACGACGGTACTGCTTCGACGTGTAACGCGGGCTGTTGCAGCAAATGTGCGTGTTCGAAAGATCAGAAGTGCGACAAAAAGGACAAGGGTTGCCCGTGTAATGATGACGATCCAGCGAAACCTAAAATCCGCACCCTCTTCTCGGGAATCAGTACTACGGCCAGTACTGGCGGTGGCAAGGTCGTACTTACCAACTGTAGTGGCTGTCCCTCGCCTTGTGCCATTGTCACCACACAACCTGTTTGACAAGCACAATTTTGCAGTTTTGAATATGAGTCCTGGACCTGTATAGTAACGTCTTCACCGGGCTATCCTTTCTTTTGTTACATGTCAGTTGTTTGTGCACAAAAAGTGATCACCAGTCCAGATGCGAGTACCCACTTGAACTCTACCCACAAGTCGAACCGATGCGCGTGTTTTGTGTCAAACGTTTTGAAACCAAAGCTGACTGAGGAACTGACAGATTGCTGTACGCACGTGACCTCGTCTCATTGACTTTTGACATCGAATCCTCGGACCGACGAACAAGCGATGGCTTGCTTATTGAGCACGACTTTTCCTCAGTTCATAAATAGTTTAACTGCCACTTCAAGACGCAGATACCACAGAGATGCCACACTACACGCTCATCGGTACACCCTTTAGCACCTACACCAGGTCTGTCGCGCTCGGGTTGACATACAAGGGCATCCCGTTCGACCAGGTCAATGTCGTACCCCACTCGGACGTGGCGTGTGCACACCACCCATTTGGGTTCCTCCCCACGCTCATCATCCACGACATCGAGGTTGACGGGAAAAAGCTGGATGCCAAACTACGAGAATCGCAGGCGATCGTTCGCTATGTAGATCGTGTCAAGCCAGAGCCGAGGTTGCACATCGCCGACGGAGAGGGACACGCCATCCTCGCCGAGCAGATGTGGGAGTTTGTCAGTTTTGCAGGGCCACACGGTAGGCATCATCGTCGTGACCGTCTCACCTGGCTCATGTACACTTTGACAGGCTTTCCAGCGGTGGAAAAGGGTGTCGTCAAACCGCGCCTTACGGGTACTGACGCCAACAAGTCTGAAGCCGAGATTCAAGCCCTTGTTGCGCCGGGTATTCCAGCTCTCCGTGCGTTCCTCGATACGGTCGAGGCCCACATGGCGCCCGAGGGCTACGTCTTTGATACCCAGCTTACATGGGCGGACTTTTTCTTGTATCCGCTCCTCGCAGATCTCAGTGCAGTGCCGGAGGTCGCGTTGTTAAGCCCGAGATTGCGCAACTGGATGGAAAAAATGGGAGAAGTAGATGCAGTGAGGAGGACGAAGGAGGGTACCTTGTCTGCTGGTGGGAGGCCTCCGCGACCTTGATTTCCTGGTGGCAGGGATAGTCGTTAAACGTTGCGAAAGAGGGTGTGTACGCTTTCGTGGAAATGGTCACCATGTCTGATTGATTTCCAGATGTGTCGCTACAGCAATAGTCGATATCCAAGTGAATTTGTGGTGAACGTATTCCACGCTGAATTTTTTTGAGTGTCTTTGCTCTGTTTGCACTGTAAGACACGGTACAAATCGACAGTTGTCTCTATGGAGCGCGCGTGAGGATTGAAAACGTGAAGTCGACCGGCGTTGTTCTACCTTTCCTCCCACCTTACCTCCCCCCTCTGTCGTAGACACCGACGCCGCGCATCGAACTTATCGCGTAAGGGGCGACACACGACGAGCAGCGTGATCAAAAGAGTTAATGAGCGGCTGAAAAGCAACCTTTTTAAAAAGAGAAAAATCACCCAATATCTTATGTAGACACAGTGCCGTCCGTCGATAACATAGTTGGTTCATCCCATGCCCCCCCGTTGCCTCCCCACTTTCCCACTCTTTCTCGCATGCCCGCCAACTTCCTGATCCTGCTCCCTTCGTCACGATCAACGTGTATGTAAACCCAGCTCGTATGTACGAACTTCCTCTTCGCCCCGTTCCTCGCGGACCTGATCGGCACCCGAAGGGATGATATTAAGTACATGTGGCTGAATCGAAACAATGGAGGAAGTGGGGGCAGAGAAGCAGACGAGGGAGCGAACGTCGGCTGTCGAACATGAGCGCGTCTCATCATGCGTGCATACTTGCTCGATCTCGTCATCTGTCTGCGCTTCATCGCCTTCGTCCGATCCAGGATCTGCGAACATGATCGCACTCCGAACAACACTATGGCCACCCTCTGACGTGAAACCGAACGCATTGTCGATCCCACTTGCTCGCTTGCTATGAAGGCTGTGTGCACACACTTCGCGCAACCCCAAGATAAATCGGGGGATGAGAGTGACAGGAAGTGATTGTTGGATCGCAGCTGTAAGTAAAAAAAACTTTCCGCCCGCTGTGATGCTAAGCAGCAAGTGAAGGACTGCAAATGTTAGGATGCTATACACCATATGGCATTAGCCTGGTAATACAAAAGGCTGAATGAAAAACATGGACATACACAATGAAGTAGATCATCCCTTCCTTCACAAAGTGTTTCATGTATTTGTTGAGCTGGAAGTGTCTCCTAACCTTTTGCTTTTGAATTAACTCTTTGATGAACTGGATAGTGGTAAGCAGACACATCAATGCACCAAGAGTGATCTGGAGGCTAGCAGGCAATGCAGCAAGCCAGATGGGCCCAGCAGAGAAACCTTTCAATGTGCAAAATGAGAACTGCAATGCCTTGGAAACATGCACTACACAGATAAGAAAAGCCATGTCAGTTGTTTATGGTATAAGGAGAATTAACTTACTTGCAGAACTAGAACTCAATCGAGCACTAAAGATGGTATAATATACAACAAATGAGATTATTTGCATGGCATAGAGTATGAAGAGGATCCCAAAGATAAGCCTTGATGTTACAATTCTTTCCCTCTATCGTAACGTCCTTCTCCTTACTCGTCGTATCTCCTTCTTTGCTCTTCCCGGTATCTTTGCAGAACGCGATGAGCATTCGCTCATTATCTTTGATCGTTCATCCATCTCACTGTTCAACCAGTGATACGTCTCTTCACACAGGTTCTCTCTTTGGGGTCCCTGTTTCACCTCCCATCTGTTTTGCCTCGCTATATTCTTTGATCTTGTTTCGGACAGCCTTCTCCGCAGTCCGGTTCTCTCGCACCGGCTTAGTGTTCCTATATTCCATTATGTTCGATGACCTTCCTTGCTGCGCGCCTCATCGGTATAAATACTTAGAGTAGACACTTGATGTACTCATACTTGATCTGCACAATACAAGTGTACATCTCGTGTCATCCCTTGCGAACACCCCAGAGAACTCTTTGGCGACGTAGTCGTACCTCTTCGTGAGCGTCCTCCGTCAAATGAGTAACGTTCGAACCTTCGTCCTCGTTTTGGTACACTTCGTGTAACACTTGATCTATGGCATAATGCATGCACACGAAGGATCATCACCACTATATTGAGTCTATGTAATCAGTTGCATTAGAAGTAAGAGCAAAATCTTACTATCTGCAGCACACATAAATATCCAAAAGCTCCATTCACCAGAGAGGAGAATGATTGTGCCTATGTATAACTTTAATCAGGGAAAATGTTGAAAAAACAAAGTCATCCTTACATCTATGAAGATATGATACATAAATTACTTATTAGTGTAGAGTTAAACTGTGATCACATACATCTATAACAAAAATTTATATCTTTGAAAAAATGGTCACCAGATATATAACAAAATACCTTTGAAGAGCCAGGAAGAAAAGAACTCCCCCACATGGCACAGCATCTGGTCAGGGATCAGGGATCAGTAAATACATCATAGACAACAAAGACATACATAACAGAGCATAGCCCACAATAACGAGCCTAAAAACTGGCATGTTTGTTTCTCATTGTCATACTGACATATAAGAATAATAACACATACAAAGACAAAGAAGGTAGACACCCATGTCCAGGGCTTGGCCTACAATCATATCAGAACAGTCTCAGCCTCAGAAGGGAATCCACTCACCCAAATGTATTCTACCTTCAAATTTGTCATTGACCAAAATATGTATATGATGGAAGTAAACATAAAAACCTACCTCCCTTGAAAATGTAAGGACTAATCATACTCAATGTATAGGAATCAAGAGAGGCAATTGTCACTCACTATAATCATACCCAATAGCAGAGACAGCCACAACTGGCAAGAGGAGTAAGCTTGACAGACAGGAGGTGAACAATGGACACACGGGACATGTAGTCCTTAAGCTGGATGTACGTCGCAGCTTGTTGCAGAGATGAAGCCATGATGTCGGTGAGGAGAGTATGGTGCGACGGCTCCAAACTTCAGGAGAGATCGGAGGAAATTCGACAGACAAACGCTCCGAGGTGCGTATATAAGCCAACACCAGCAGAGAATAACAATACAGGACAATCCTGTGATGCAATTAACTCTATCAGTCATCACATCAAGCTGATCGTGAATAATGATTGAGCAGTGGATGGTAGCCAAGGAGGCAACGGTAATCGCCACGGACAGCCACACCACCAGCCAGATCCTCAGATTGCTCGGGTATCGGCACTTGCATGAGACATTCCAGTACAAACCATACCTTTCTCTCTACAAAGTGACTGGACGGGTGGTAGCAACGCAATACCAGTGGAAATCTCTTGAACGGATTCCTGGAACGGTATCCCTAAACTTTAGAGATATGAAGCAGGCCGCCATTCCGAAAGCTTTTGACGTACCGCACGCAGTCGATGCTGTGCATGGGGCATAGCCAATTACACGAGGACTCTAAAGATTCCGAACTCGCACGATCCAAAAAACCAACTCACTGGCAAGAGAACATACCTACAACGTGGGCACGTCAGGCTAACCTCCGTAATGCATACAGTGGCTGGGCGAATGCCGTGTCTGATCGCTGCGCTGATATGTAGGTATCATTGATCTTCAATATGTAACAGGGTATAGGCACCTGCCTTCAATACGGAACCATACGCCACATCCGCATCCGCGATGTACTCGTGCGATTTCTACCCGTACTTGTCCACAAAGATTGATCTGTCCATGCACCCCGAGGACACTATTGAGCAAGTCTGTCGTCTACATATGTACGGCGTCAAGGGGCCAACTTAGCGGTGAACATCTCCCACCGCAGCTGTCCTCAAGGGGCGACACGTCACGGTGGTAAATTGAGCGAGCGTGGGGTCGTGCTTCGTGTAGTCTGCTCACAAGACTTAGCATGATGTTAATACCGGTCTTCTTTCGAACGCACCACCGTCCATCGCCTGGGCCGCACCATCCACATAAAACATGTTCCTTAGCTTGCTGCTGCCATGCGGTTGAGATTCGCGATTGGAGTGAGGTTGCGGGCGCGTTCCATTGGTGAGATAGATGATGGAGGCGTGGAAATGGCGCAGTCGCTATGGGAAATTGTCAGGATACACTCATGAATACACCATTCAGCCCCTACACGCACCCAATCTCCGTTGAACATGCCTGAATTGAGGAGTCCAGTTCGATCAAGTCAATATCGTACAAACTCGGATGCAACTTGCGTACTGGCTGTTGGAATTTCAATCCTGCAGCGTCGTCACCAGATCGTCGCACGTGATGAGCTGATAGGGAAGAGGTATTGGCGTGCCTATGGAAACGATTTGTAAGCCGCTGTTGGGAGATTCTCGTGCGCATCTTTTTCTTTCTTTTCCTCAGTCCGTTGCATCGAACAACGACTGAGGTATGTCTCTTGTTCTAATACCTTACACACGTACTTACCGATGTTAAGACGTCCGTGTTAGGTTAGTTGATAATATAGTCCGTTGCATCGAACAACGACTGAGACGTCCGTGTTAGGTTGCCGTCAGGTTATGAGCCCTGAGTGGACGTAATAGACATCCACTCACAGCCGACGCAACATCACGGAAATAGATAGGCCACGCGCACGAGTTTAAGCGAGACGCCACAAGAATCCCCGGGTGACGAGAATTAATCACCATGGGAAAATTTGAAAACATCCCCGAACTTCGTGGGACTGAAAATTATTATGACTGGCGACGTCAGACGGAGCAGCTTCTCTTGGGAGAAGGGGTGTACAATCACATCAGCCAAGGAACGAATCCATTTAACTATGTTGACTTTGCATCCACCATGCCCAGACCATTCAATCCGTCTGCGCCTACCACGGCAGAGAGGGAATCCATCCAGGCGTGGTTAAAAGAAGATGGGAAGGCGAAATCCATCATCATGCGAAAACTCAGCCCCACGGTTCTTAGCCTTATACCCGACGATATCACCTTGACAGCACGGGAAATCTGGATCACGCTGGGTAATCATTATGATCGCAATGACATCTCTCTTCAGTTCTCCCTTAAGGCAAAGATTGCCAGCTACCAGATGAAGGGGGCATCGGATGCAGAAAAATACGTTATCGCACACATTCATGCAAATGACAAACTCGCCAGGATGGGGGCCAGACCGTCGGACACCGAAGCAATCTATGCACTACTCCGTGGACTACCCAAGTCAGGGGCTTGGCCAATGATTCGCAGGATGATAGAGGCCGAGATGGAGCGGACCAATAGTACGGTCCATCATGCAACCTATGCGCCTCTCATACCAACTGCCCCAGCACTCATGCCGGAACCCACTGGAGTCTCGCAGGACCTGTCACAGGGTAATCTGAGTCCCTTGCTCACACCTCGCAGCTTTGGCTCCAACAATCCTTTTGTTTTGCGCCGCGCAGCCTTCACTGAACCTCAGCCGCCATTCCAACATCAATATTTTTCTGCACCCGTGGCCTCAACCCCAGGTCCGCAGCTCTACACATTTCACCAGGCCGCACAATTTATTCTCAAGGAGGCAATTCAGATAATGAACGAGTCGGGGACGCCAGGACCAGGATCTGAGTATGTCTCTGCTGCTGCCATTAGTACCCCAGGGGCTCTTGGAACCATTAACCCAGCTACAGGACTGCGTCGGACGAAAAACAATCCAAGTGGTACACCATGCACGAATGGCATTTGCGTTGAGAAGGGAAGTGCTGACGGTCACAACATTGCTCATTGCTTCCAAGACGGGGGGGGCAAGGCTGGGCAGGCCCCGTGGCAGCGCAAGAAGAAGGGCGGCGGTGTCCTGGATGCTTCTGCGAAGGGAGCTTCCACGACCGCTGCTGCGGTGCCTTCTGCATCTAATTCTGCGACGCCGTCGGACTCAGCTTCTTCTGCTGTTGCAGCGTTTATCACCCCCACTCCAGACAAGGCCTTTCATGATCTTTGCTGTGCCATCACCGATGCGTCCCTTGGCGGTGAGAGTCGATTGACCATCCTGGATTCTGGAACGACCAGTCACCTTATCAGCGATCCCTCTCTTTTCTGGACATTTGACCCGAGCGGTAGTGTGGAGATGCGGACAGCCAATCAGGGCAAGCTTACAACGCGGGGATGTGGCGACTGCATGGCGATTCTGGTTCTCGGTGCCCTTCGCATCCGTTTGCGGCTGAAGAACTGCCTTCTTGCCCCGGACGCTAGCCTCAACCTGCTCTCTGTCGGTCGGATGGTTGATGCTGGCTGGGATCTCCAGTTCTCTGGTCGGCCGGCCCGCTGCACTGTCGGATTTCATGGGCGGACTTTGGGTGCAATATCGCTGTCAGGCCACCTCTGCCCTGTTTCGCTGGAGTTCCTGCGTCCACCGGAGCCTGCCGTGTATCACCTGTCTGCTTTCACTCCAGTGTCACCCACCTCAGACTTATGGCATGCGCGCTTGGGCCATGCTGGGGTTCCAATTGCAAAGGTCTCGGCTTCCTCAACAGGAGTGCAAGTCTCCAGTGCTAAGCCTAGCGTCTGCGAGTCCTGTGTGCTGGCGAAGCACCCACATCGTCCTTACCCATCCTCATCTTCACCTCCGTCAGCGGCATTTTTGGACCTCGTCCATAGTGACATCTGTGGGCCTTTCCCTGTCGCAACCCTGCATGGGAAGCGGTATTTCATCGTCTTCCTGGATGATTACACAAACGTGCTCAACATCCAGCTGCTCGCTACGAAAGACCAGGCATTCGAGGCATGGAAGATTGTCCGCGCTCGTTGGGAGACCAAGTTTGGTGGCCGGATCAGGGCTTTGCAGACCGACAATGGTGGGGAGTTCACCAGCACGGAGTTTCGGGAGGACCTGGTCAGACATGGCATTGAACACCGCCGCTCTGTCCCCTATGCTCACCAGCAGAATGGCAAGGCTGAGCGTGCTATTCGCACCTTGGAGGGTCGGGCACGCGCTTCCTTAACTCAGGCGGGTCTGTCTGCTGGGTACTTTGGCGAGGCTGTATTGCTGGCGGGGTATCTCTGGAACCTCACGCCATCTCGCGCGATCATGGGCAACTGCACGCCTTTCGAGAAGCTCCATCACTACAAGCCCGACCTTTCTCATCTTCGGGTCTTCGGGGCCCGCTGCTTTGCCCGTGTCGCTCCTGAGGTCCGTCGCATGACTGATGTGCAATCAATCGAGGCGCTTTTCATGGGCTATCCGGATGGCGTGAAGGGTT
>JBBPUD010000135.1:0-51857 GCA_038094475.1 Phylloporus aff. rhodophaeus | reverse complement strand
TGAGGATAAGCCTGCTGCGAGGAATCTGACTCGTCACCGACAAGGAGCGTCGAAGCGGCGTTCACTGTCGTTGTTTGCGACGATGAACTCGGAGCAAGAGACTGTTCAAGGGATGGCTCGATAACCACAAGTTCTTTGGAGTCTGAAGATGCGCGAGGTGACGATTCCTCAGTCTGAGACCCGGATTCCTCGTGGGGTGACTCTGGAGGGATCAGATCGTCGTCTTCTTCAACCACGCCGCGCATTTGTTCCTCGTCTTCGTCATCCTCGTTATGAACAGCTATGTTGGACTCCAAAACTACGAATATTAGTATGCCTGTCATGGAGGAAAGAATACCAAAAAAGACTGACCTGGTTCTGCAATCCAACTTATTTGTCTGTCAAAAGTATTACGTTCTGCAGGGTATACAACTTGTTCCATGTCGTCGCCTTCATCACGGGAGGACAACGATATTTCCTTGTGTGGTGTTGCAAATGGACTGGAGAGGAAGGGCTCCTGCCATGGTGGAGACTTTTGGGTAGTCGCGAGGTATAAAGGTACTGATGATTCAACTAAAGGGGCATCTGATGAGTGGGGTAACCGCTGGGCAAAGCCAGGAGATGGATGGATGGGAGTAGCGGGGAGTTCGGAATCCGGTAAAGGCGGATCGTTTTCTTCGACGACTATACTCCTCCTCCACTGATTACGGGTAGCGCGGACAGGGGTGGTCTGACGGCTACTGCTGTCGTCAAGATTGACATTAGGATTGGATATAGGCTGGGCTGGAATAGGCGTTGTAGAAGCAGTGCGAACAGGTTCCGCGAGAGATTGTTGGGTGAGGGGTAATGGCGTCGGTGGGTGGGTTGGCGTACTTGTTGAGGTAGACATTACTTCGGAATCCTCGGTAGCTGCAGCCTGGTTTGGTTTGCTAGCTGAATTGCGTGCTGATCTGCGGCGTCTCCGTTTTGCAGAGGTCGAGACAGCGGGGCGATCCTCACCCGCACTGGTGCCTCCCTCGTCGGCCTCCTTGATCCTTTCACCGAGTGCGGTGAAGAGTTTCATGCGGGCTGCCGAGCGTTCACCACCGGAGATGGTGTTATTGCGAACCAGCTTTGCCATGGCAGGCTGTGGAGAGATCGACGGAGAAGAAAACGTGGGGTCCTGAGATTCTAGATTTCCGCCTGTGAGTTTGTGAAGGGCCTGCATGCGCGCAGCCACACTATTTGACCGCAGAAGACCCTTTTGTATAGCATCTAGAGTGGGCATCAACGGGGTTGGCGGTGATGTGCCGGGGTAGAGGAGTGGTGTGCCGGGCGATAAGAAGTTTGGAGACACGAGGACTCGCGACTGAGGGGGTGTGGAGAAGTAGGAGGGTATCGGTGCGACGACGGACGTGGTTGGGAGAAGGGTAGGAGGCGAGGTAGGCGAATCCTCTGGGGAAGAGTCGTTGCTTGGTGTGACCAGCTGCGACCTTTTTCCCTTGAAGTCTCTGGATCCTCGTGAACGGGAGCGGGATCTGCTACGGCGTTTGCGACCTGAGGGCGGTTCGGGGGTGGTGGGCTTGTGCTCTGGGGGCGAGTCGGGCCTAGGTACTGGCGTGGCAGGACGGTCGTTGGCGAGCTCGGCGACGTCCTGTCCGTCCTCCTGCTGGAACTTTTCGCCGTCGCTGACTGCCTCGATGTGCATTGGGGGACGCCTGCCGTCTTTCATGCGGGGGAGTGACGCGGCGCGACGGAGCTTTGCGACTGCGTTGGCGCGCTGCTCTGCGACAGAGGCGGGGTCGTTGTCCATTGGCGCGGGGGAGCTGTATGGTGGTGAGCGCGGGTGCAGCGGGTGCAGCGGGGGGACGTACGCTGCGCCGGGTGGCTCGTGCGGCGGTGAGTGTTGTCGGACAAGGAGCGAAAAGAGCACGTGCCCGTCGGTGGGGGACGAGGAGGGTATATAAGAAGGAGCGACCCTCTGCCTCGCGGATTTGCGTCTTTCTGCGCGTCACTCATCGATAAGAGGCGTGCTTTTCATTTCTCCAGATCAGCGCACTGGCGGGAACTCGTCTGCTAATTCTAACCCTCGGAATCGCACCCTTCCATATCCGACCCTTCCACAGAATGGAACTGCTCGTCCAGATGCTCGTGTGACGCCAACCACTGGCCTCCGAGCACTCAACACCCACGTATTCACGCGTTTTGGCCACCAACGAATGTCTGTGACATCATATTCGCCGGGTCTCTTCCGTCTGGTGGGTCTCATAAGCGAAACACTCACAAGGGCGTTTGTGCGCACTCACTGTACGTAACCTGTGAGCACGAGTAGTGCTTATGCAGATGTGACACCTTCCCCAGCTACGTTGACCGTCGGTCGAAGCTCTCGAGGGCGGAGCGATCGACTCCACTGGTTAACAATGAGCGTACGCGCTGGTTATGAAACCTAAAGTTAATTCCACATGCACGGGCACAAGGATAAACAGTGGCGACGCTCCACACTGCTTCCACGCATACCTTCAAGGTCAGGACCGGATTCCGCATCTTCACGTTGTGTCCAGGCCCACTCAGTCGGGCTCCGTGTCGTGCGAAGCACCCATTTTGGATTTTGGGGCACGGTTAGTCGGAACGAGGGGCAGGGTCAGCGTCAGGGAGATGCTGGCACCTGACTCTGAATGTCACCTGCCACGACTTTTCGGACGAGTGATTGGTAGGATCCAAATGCCACGCTTCCAGTAACGATCCCAACCGTGGACTGCCATCTCAGTTGAGCACCAGGTGTTCCTGCGCATCCGAGGGGATCATGATCCTCTAATCGCACCCATCTACTCTCGATGGGATCCGACGGACAACTTTTGTTGATTCGCGTTGGCCCGAACTTTGGCAATCGTCGGATCCTGACGCTACCCTTTACACACTTCGTGTGAAATCGCTGCATTAGATCACCTTCAGATGGTCAAGAACTTTCTCCCACAAACTCATCATGTCCCACACTGACACAAATCTGCATGGATTCTACGCCTACCACGACACGTTGAAAGGTGTATACTACGGTCCTGGCTGTGTGCACACAGCCCTTCCAAGATTACTCTCCGTCCTGGGTGGCAGCAATGCATTTATCATCACCGGCAAATCGCTCCGGGAGAAGGTCTATCTCCACAAATCCGCATTCATTCCCCACTGACACACCTTTCATTTACAAGACAAACGTGGTCACCAAGATCGAGGGAATCTTGAAAAACATCGGCGCCTTTGCTGGCACATTTTCCGAAATCGGGCAACATGCCCCTGTCCAGGGCATCATCCGGGGCATCGAGGCATTGACAGCTGCACAAGCCGACATCGTCATATCCGTAGGGGGTGGTTCACCGATAGATGCAACAAAGGCTATCGTGTACCGTCTCCATCACGAAAACGGAAACAAATTTCTTAATCACATAGCTATTCCGACCACCCTGAGCGCCGCAGAGTACAGGGTGCGTCGTCATATATCATAACCCACAATTACCCCTATCGGCGACGTACTCCACCAGAGCGGTGCTGGTTACACCGACGAACACGGTAACAAGGCCAGAGTCTCGGACCCCATGATTGCCCCTGCTGGTATCATTCTCGACGCTGAGTTGACGCTATCTACTCCGGAAGAACTATGGTATGCCTTGAGGTTTTGTGTCACATCTCGTGCTCAACATGAGGACCGTCAGGCTATCGACGGGCATTCGAGCTTTGGACAATGCAGTTGGTATGCATGCAGTCTTTCTATTCGCCGCTTCTTATCAGGGACTCGTGCTAAATTATAGAGGGGCTTTACAACCCAATACTACCGTATCCGTCAAAGGTTTTCTGTTATGCCGCTCTATCAGATCTCTTCAAGTATCTCTCAAAAAGCAAAGCACAGCCCGGGGATCTGGACGTGAGACAGAAACTACTGATCGCGGCATGGATGAGTCTGTGGCCTGTCAAGATTGAAAAATATGGGTAAGAGAAATACCCAGAACATATCACCGAGGGGGTGTTTTACATAGACCTTCCTAGTTCTCTGGGGTTGTCGCATTCTCTCGGTCAACAACTCGGAGCGACCTACGGAATTCCGCATGGGATCACATCTGTGAGTGAAGGGGTTCTTAATCCGAGGAGTTTCATGAGTGTACTGAGAATTTCGAAAGTGTTTGACACTGGCTTCTGTTGTCAAGCTGAAAGCGGATATCGCCAGTCCTGAAGATAAGCTAGCGCTAGCAGAGGCGCTGTTCTATTTGCGAGAACCGTCCACCGGCTCAGTTGAAGGGGATGTTCAAAAACTGGGGTCCGAGATCGACGGGTATGCCGCATCGTTCTTTCCGATGAGCATGTCGAAGGACTGACAGACATTCTAGACTTGTACGCAACCTGGGCCTACACCGCACGCTTGCAGCGTACAATGTTCCGAGGGCCAACTTGTCCATCATCGCAACGTTGGGATTAGCGAGCGATTCAGAACACCAGTCCAAGGTAGAAGCGTTGCTCGAAAGTATCTACGATTGAACCTAGCTTTCTTTGAGTGACCGGAACATGAGACTGAGACTGGGATGACCTTGCCCGATCGAATACATCGTATGACTGATGCACCATCACCCCATTCCCCGCCAATTCAGATTCATGAAGCTGACCGTTGGACGGTATTGGCGCTGTCCGTCGCGACGAACCAGCCTGGCTCGGCCGTTGAGGACGAAACCAAGTCTGCTGCTCAACGCCTCGTGTGTCTACCGCAGCACTAGTCGCGAGCTGACGAGCAGCGACCACGCCGTGGACAAACGTATGCGATCGCCGTGGCAGGGGGTGATTGAAAGGTATCGCCGCAGTGTCTACACGAGTCCCTGACACGCCATCCCAACCTGTTTTCAGGTCCTCGTTAGCACTTCATCCACCCATGTCGCAAAAGAGGTCCAGTTCGACGAGCACCCCAAAAGATGATGGCGCGAAGCCAAGCGCCAGTGACCATGGCCATAAGGACCCCCACGACCATGCGCATTCACACTCCATCTTCCATTCGCATTCACATGACGATCACGACCATAGTCACGGCACGGAGCAGATCATAAATGTCTTGGAAGGGAAGGGTACGCCGTCCTTTGCTGGCTGTACTCTTCTGGCTCAACGACTGTGCTGCAGCTGACCGAGGCAGCCGAATAACGTTGCTCGGGTTGTTCATAAACATAGGTCTGACTGGTGCAAAGGGTTTTGCAGGCTGGTACATGCATTCCGCATCACTGCTTGCTGATGCAGGTCACTCACTGAGTGGTATGTGTGGATTCTTCGCGTCCCGACACGTTTGTTCATCGGTCTTCCCCAAGACTTGTTGGGCGACTTTGTCACCCTGTTTTGTTGGCAATTGTCTAGGAAACCACCTTCTGGAAGATACCCATATGGCTTTGCCAAGTTTGAGACGCTCGGAACAACAACAGTCTCCATTCTCTTGATCGGCGGTGCACTCGGTATCGGTTTCCATTCCTATCACCTACTCATCGAGGTTCTCTCCGGAACCGTCTCGACCTTCCCTCCAGGCCATCTCCATGACATCCTGCAACACATTTCCTCTGTTGGCCACCACGTCCCGTCCGTCGGACATGCACATACGCATGTAGACGTACTCGATCCCAATGCTGCGTGGTTTGCAGCGCTCAGCGTGTTGACCAAGGAATGGCTGTATCGTATTACGAAAAAGGTTGCCGACGAAGAACACAGTCCTGTACTCTACGCGAATGCGGTGCACCATCGCAGTGACGCCTACTCGAGCGTCGTCGCGCTGTTTGCCATCCTTGGCTCGTCCATCTTCCCAGCCTTGCCCCTCGACCCACTCGGAGGTACGTAGAGCATCCGTGATCAAAAGTCCCTTGATCCCTAACACGTATTCATAAAGGCTTACTCGTGTCGTTTGTCATCCTGCATCAGGGTGTGGAGTTACTCAGAGGGGCGTTTGCTGAATTGACAGACGCAGGGATATCAGAAAAGTCGCGAGATAAACTGGTGCATGCGCTGGACCCTGTGCTTCGTCGTGCGACCACGGATGGCGATGCCACTGAGGGCTTTCGTGTGCTTGCTATCAGGGAGCTGAGGGCAAAGCGCGCTGGAGCGCTGATGTGCGTTGACCTCACGGTCGACGTGCCGCCCACGACGACTGTTCAGGAGACATCAAAGTTGGAGGGCAAGATTACCCAGTTGCTCAAGGACGCAAGGAAGGAGGTCTCAGAGGTCAGAGTCAAGTTCCATCCTGTAGAGGACGATCTGTTGTGATGTACGGGCGTATACTTATTTCACTGGCCGTGGTGTCTGTAAGAACAATCTAGTCTTCTCGTCTTGATGGGCGACCTCGAGCTCAGATTTTCGCCATCGAGCGAACAAGATGCGGGCACGTTCCGTCTGGTAGAACTCCCACCAGAACTGTGCCAGCTCATCGACGCAGCGGCAGAGAACAAGACATCCCAGCCAATGTAAGTCGTGCAACTACCCACAGCGCCCAATCCCTTCATCAAACACAGATTTGCTATCAAGGGACACCCGACCGAGGACGCAGTGGTCTGCACAGCGCATAAAACATACACCCTACGCTCCGTCGTGCTCTCCAACACAGTGCTGGTCCTGACGCCGTCCAGGACAGACCCCACCGGAACCGTGAACGTTCGCGACCAGCTCCACGAGGTGTTGGAGCTCGTGCCGTCCGTGCCCAAGCTACACAAACTCACTGTGCTCCTGCGCGGGGCAGAGTACGACGAGGGGGACGAGGACCGACGCGTCAGTCACGTCTCTCCCCGCGCGGCCCATCTGGCTGACACCGCGCGCTAGGCAACGCTTCCCCGGTGCACCTACGAGCAGGCGCGGGCAGAGATTCAAGCGAGCGATGCCGAGCTGCGTCTCGGTCTCAGGGAACGGCGTGTTCTTATTCTAGACGGTCTGTTCCACCTGTTCGACCGTGCATGTCTGACGCTCTTGAATCGCAGGTGACCTTCGGCCGATCGCGCCTGCGTACCTGAACGCCATTCTGGAGCTGCTGCTCAACTACCTGGTCTCGCTGAACGTGTCGCACGAGGCTGCACCTGTGGATGACTTGGTGTCTGCCCTGCTCGATGAGCATGAGGTCCCACGAGAGGTGTCCAACCAGGTCATGTCTTGGTTCGGCCAGGTAGAGGACGGCACGTGGAAGATGGATGCGGATGCAGTGGTCGCAGAGATTGGGTTGGGAATTATCAGGCATTACAAGGTACGTTTGCC
Organism: Phylloporus aff. rhodophaeus; assembly: GCA_038094475.1. Taxonomy (NCBI): domain Eukaryota; kingdom Fungi; phylum Basidiomycota; class Agaricomycetes; order Boletales; family Boletaceae; genus Phylloporus; species Phylloporus aff. rhodophaeus. The sequence continues at coordinate 44,654 of JBBPUD010000135.1, read as the reverse complement.
CACTTCCCCGCCCTCTCCGACTGATGTTTCTGCGCCCACCAAAGCACGAACATATCCTGGAGACCGAGTTTATCACCAAATGGAAGAACGCCGTCGGCGATGCGTTCGAGTCTGTGACCTCGTTACGACTGCTCCTGGTGCGTCTCCTTGGCCTTTTCTGGAGGAGCGGGATGTATACATGCATACAGGGCAACTACCTCCGAACCCCCAACGACATCTCAGGAGCCACCCTAATTTACTTTCCGGCGTCCATTCTCCCAACGGATCCTGCCGCACGTTTTGCGGAGTTGTTCCTCACACGTCCACGTTGGAAGGGCGACGAGATTGAGCCTTTTCTGTCAGACATTGCTATTAATTCGAAAGAACGAGACAAGTTGTTACTCAAGCACGCGCGTACGATGACAACACCAGAGGGCACCTGGTACACTGCGAGAGTCGGTCAGGGCAATTAGACAGTTGCTCGAACAAACGAAATGGCTACCACACTCGCAGTCGTCGTTTTCAAATCTGGCTTGGGCCAAAACATCACGCACTACCCACGAAGTTATTTACACTGAAGGAGAAAACGAATCGCATGTTTGTTCCGTCTCAAGTGCCTATTATAAAAAAGAAAGAAAGAAAATCGAGAAGCGCAGTGTATGGAGATGATGTATTAGTGCCCCAGCGAAACAAACGGAGAAAATTACAGCAAGACCGGGAGGCAATGTGAATCTTCGCGCCATCTTCGCTACTATAGTTCCCTTCTCCGGGCCTTGCCTCGTGTTTTGACGATCTGGCTCAGATTTCTAACCGGTGAAGGATGATATTCTTCATCCTCGGATTCATCCGCTCCCTTTTTGCGTTTTCGCTGGGAACTTGGCGGTGCGATGGAATAAGTCTTGTTGGCAGACAGAATCTTGAGACCCGATGGGCCCATGAGGCTGTCGATGAAATTCCAAAGTGCTTTGCCGACATTCCCATTATTTCGTACGTCGCGGAATTGCTCTCGAATCCGTAGACGCATGTGCAAGATGGCGTTTGCCCGCTCGTGGTGCGTGTGTTCCCGGAGAACAAAGAGCAACGTCCCTTGAAAAGAACATGGCTGTAAGGGCCAAGACTTGAGCACAACGAGTCGGGTATGTTCGTACCAATAAATACAAACTCGACAGGTGCAACGCGCTTGTCGACCTGCTCAAAGGCAGTACTGAGTCCAGGCGTCATAGCAATATACCCAAATTCGTTCAACACGTCGCCTATATTGTTCTTGAACGCTTGACTCGGTTTGTCCACGCGCGACAGCCATTTCTCCAGCTTCGTGGCCGTGGGTAGAGCATGTTCTGGTAAGAGATCACAACAGTATACCATTTGTGCAATGCATTGAAAGTCGCGGCCGCGTCGGGTATCCCACTCGAGGACTTCGGCAAGACCCCCATCGCAATTTACATGTCGCGCTTCGAGATCCCCTACCCAATCTGCCCACGGTGAGGATATCGCTTGCAGCTTTTCTATGTGGCGTCAGGCTATGGATAACCTCCAATAATATGTGCGTATATACGCACCTGCAGCTGTCAAGCTCATTCCGAGTTGCACCCGTTGGAAGATCTCTCTCTCCGTACCCGGGGGAAGATTATGATATTCGACTAGGGGAAGAACGTAAATGATGAGTCGCGTGTGCAGTAAGGCAACGGACCGCATGTGATCCGCGTTTCTGCAAACCGTCGTTTCCACTGATCAGGGATCTCGAGGCGTGTTGTCTTTTGAGCGTCGGATCTCACAAACCAGAAGCTCTTCTTTGTGTGCGCATCACGATCTCAACGTAAATGCACTCAGCGCACGCGCGAGGCTGCGAAATGGGAAGCATTGGACTCACGAGGGATCTGACGACGTGACTCGTCAGCGGGAGAGACAACCAAAGGAGAGGTGGACGCGCACCAAACCGTCGAGGAACTTTTGTATTGAGGTCAACCGCTGTTTGCCATCGACACACACCCTCACTGTCTCCCCGTCGTCGTCTTTTTGGACCGCAAATATGATTGGAGGCACATAGAAATTGCGGAAAATCGAGTCAATGAGTCCAATCTGCTTGCTCTCCGGCCAGACCACGTCTACGAACAGGCCCTGTCACGATACACGGCGGTTGCAGCAGGTGAAACGCACCTCGTTGGTAACTGGGATTGAGGTCTATATAGCCCTCGTGTATGTATGCTGCGACACGTCAGACTCGGCGAGACTGGTCGGGAACGGCGACGGCTCACTGTGGAGTTCCTTCGCGCTGTAGCTAATGGCGGACGGTGGTGTGAGCGCATTGGATATCCGGAACACGTTGGGGTCCGCGTTCTCGTCGTCGGATGCGAAATCGTCGTCGAGTTCGTCAACGTCCTTGTCTTGACTGTCGCTTTTGTCGGCCATGTTCTTGTGCGAGAACGTGCGCTGTTGCGGGGATTGTTCGAAGATCTTGATTCAGCCACACACTAATACTAATCGTTCTTAGTCTAGTTATTCATTCGTACTAGGTATCATTTATATCCCGTAGTCCTTTCCGCCTCTGCCCCACTCACCGAACCCATCGTCTTGGTATAGGTCTTGTCCGCCCTCGTCGTTACGGGTAAGCGTCGCATCGGAAGACGTCGATCGTCGGTGGCCCTCTTCGTCTTGAATCAGCCTATGTGATTCCTCCACATTCACAGAGCCATTCCTCTCCATCGATGCAGGCTTTCCGACGGCATCAGCAGAGTCCTCGTCACTCATGTCCCCTAGCTGCCAAGGCTCCTGAGCTCCCTCTTCTTGTACCCTCAGAGCCTGTACCTCATCTTCCTCCTCACTCCCCTTCATGGTAGATCGGGCACCCTGTGTTCGTGCCAACGTAATATTCCCTTGGGATCGCTCAGGTTTCTTGTGTGTCAGTAGAACGACGCCCGAGATGAGGACGACGATGGATGCGAAAATGAGGAAGAGAATCCAGGGCCTGTAGGCATCAACCTCGTTATTAAAGACGAGCGAGTTCAAGAAACTGATGATAGGTGAGTAGGGGCTGACAGCGAAGAAGGAGACATACCCCGTAGCGGTGTAGACACCATAGAATACGGGTACAACGAGTGTGGAATCGTATACTTTCAGTCCGCGGTTCAGGCATATGATCTGAAAGACCGCTGTGATGGAGAGGAGGATGATCGTGAAAATAGGTGCGATATGCCCAAACTGGTTCCCCGGATTTTCATGTGATAAACTCCCAGTGAGCAATTTGACACTGCATCGACTCAGAATGATAAAAGTAGTTGGGTGGTGGGCACGTACGTGGCTTTGGCAAAAACAAGACATCCACCTGCGAGACCACCACCGCAACAGGCCCAACCAATTCCGAGGATCCAAGCAATCTGTCTGTCATCTTTGGGGGCTGTCCAGATCTCGAGTTTCTCTTTGATCCAGAGGGAGAGTGAGGCATAGGTGTTTTTGACCTTCCCAAAGAGAGTAGCACTCGGATTGGGTGACCGACGCGCACTCATGCCTGTGAAGGGTTCCGAGTCGATATCGGCACGGGCAGCGAGGACAGCATCGAGTGAGAAAGTGAACTTGAGGACGACTAACAGAGCGATGGCCATGGAGAAGAAGAAGAAGAGCCATCCACTCCTTCTCCAGAGTGCCGTGAGGTGGCTGACGTTGGTCTCTGAAGAGAGGCCACTATTGATGCCGCCGAACGCGACTATCCCAACTACCCCAAGAACTACAATAATCGTACCCTAAAGCACAGTCAATTGGACGAATAGAATAAATGACTGGATGGCCTTACATAGATATCTGTGCGGGTAACCGGTGTTCCGACTAAAAATCTAGCAAAAAGGAAATTAAATATGAGAGATGTTGAACCTAGTGGAGCGACATATTCTACGTGATGATGGTTGAACGACGAAAGCAAGATGAGGCAAGAGGGCTTACCTGCACGCATATAATCCAGAGCAAGAGTGCTTCCTATGAGTTGTGATAATATGTAAAGCGTCATTCCCAGGAGCCATAGTGGTCGTAGCCAATCTCGTCGACGCGCAGACTTTGGAATGGCATTTGTACGGACCTAGAACGGACATTAAGAATACGACATGTTATGAAGCCTCGGGGACTCACATGATCCAACTTTGCAAGATTCAGACCGGCAGCATTGAGAACGGATGCAAGGAGAATGATGGCGAGGCCAATGATGAAGGCGGCGACTGGGCTAACGTGGTGTACGGACACACCGTCGGTGGTCGCTGAGGTTTCTGTCACTGACTGCGCCGTGCTCGTCGAGGTCGGCGAGTTGTCCATCGACGGGATGGTGGTGGCCAAAGAAAGACTCCTATAAGCGATGATGACTACTTTTGAGTCTTACAAACTTGGCTGAGCTCATGGACCGCATCCTCGGCCAGCTCAGAGCCCACGTCGACACCGCGCCGGATGATGCAGTCCTCAGAGACACCATCTCCGTCCTCATAGACATCCAGCGACATCCAGATGGCCCATTTCCACTGTCCTGGGACACTCTTTATAACAACTTTCAGGTTCTCCGAGATCGCGGGCTGTGGGCACGCTCTGCAGAGAACGACGAGCTCCTCGATTCTCTCCGTGTTCTTCTTACATCTCCTGTTAACGGGTATGCACAGGGGCCCGTCGGAAACCACCAGAGACCTTCACCAGTAGAAGAAATTTCCATCGTTATCCCTCCGGTGCAGGGCGTACTGTCCCAACTCATTTCCAACCAAGACCACCTTATTCTCCCTGTCGAGCTCATCGACATCCTAAACAATGCGTATTTCCTCCACATTCTTGCCACAGACCCAACACAAGTGCTCCCTCCCGGAAAGTCTCTTCTGTCCGTCATGTCCCGCTCCCATACTCCCTCGGAAAGGGACACGAAACCGACATTACACAACAAGGTTGAACACCTCGTACACGAGGCTTTTTGGGACGAGGTGTGATCCGCACCACCCTCACTACGCGCGTACGGCTGAGGTTTATGCAGGCGGTGGGCGCTCTTTCCAACCCAGAGCCTTCTGCTCAGCTCTCGCGCATCAAATTACTTTATAGAGACCTACATGTTGCACTTTCACCTCTCTTGCCGCCCGAGCACCCTGTGTTGGTCACACTATCCAGCCACCTGTCGCCCACGTCGTCACCGCTGAACTCTACCCTCATGCATCTCCGTGAGGTCCTGGCTAGTCTCCGGGAACGTTGTGCCCCAGTCCGTGATTCGGAAATAGAGGCACTCCAACAGTTGCTCGCTGATCCGGCTGTCCAGTCATCCCAACCCAATGCGCTAGTCACACTAGTTGTTGAGACAGTCAAAAGTATTCTGAGGCTCTCTGAGATAATGAAAGATGACCTTTCTCAGTTTTTCCTTGGAAACATGACGGAACAACAGCTCAAGTCCATTGTCGGCAAGCAGGCCAAGACAATAGAGCGGGAGCTGGTGACTGATATCTGGCATCGAGATAGAATGATTCAAGAATGGTCATCTTGGTTGGATGAACTGCAACCTCCCGCGCTTTTGCGTTCTGTTTCCGCTGGTCCTGGTTACTCATGGATCATCCGTCTTGTCCAAGCTCTAGGGTCATCTTCGCCTGTCGCTTGCCCTCTTCCATCAAGGACCATCCAGATTCCTCCAACCATACCCACCGATCACGGTAATCACGAGGAAGTAGATACACACACACCGAGTATGAATAGACTTCCAGCCGTGTTTTTCTTCTCAACACCGACTCTCTTGAAGATGCAGAACTATTTACAGGCACTTGTCATCGCTGCCTCCTTGCGTGTCCTTACGCGTCTTCCCCCTCCCACTCGCTCCAATCCCGACTCTCCTGATCCTAATTCATTCGTGTCTCGCATTTGGACACTTCTCCGTGCCGAAATTGCCGGGGAGCCCGGGGCAAGCGACACAAAGCTCATTAACCTTGCTGATGAGGTTGTACGTGCGCGAACCCAGGCTGTCGCAGTCACAGCCTCTAGCCCGCTAACCAAGGCGGACGAGGCGACACTGCGCGCAGCTGTTGATCGCACCCTTCGACCCGAGGATCCAGTGTACAAGTTGCTCCAGCGTCGTCTACTGACCGAACTCTCCAACATGCTCGTGAGGCGTCGACAAGGGGACGCTGCTAGGGACGTTGGCATGAGCGTTAGTCCCGCCACATTACGAGCCGGGAGGGATGGGGAGCGGGCAGGGAAGCGACCGAGGCTCGTGCTCAATCTGGAGGACACGAACGAATCGCAGACACCATCCCGTTTACCTCGCATGCCCATAGACATCAAAGGATTTGAGGACCCCGTGTTGAGCAGCGCTATCGAAGAAGTAGCTGAACGGGTGGATAGTTGTTTGTGGTGGGTAGAGAGCGTCTGGAGCGACATCAGAGACACTGATAATTCGCCGGTGCGGCTGAAGTGAACGAGGCACTGCCGTTGGCCCAGTCTACGTTGCGTCCTTATATCTCAAATACAAAGTGTTCCAGTTACTGCGAGTCTAAGTGCGAAGTATGCCTTCTAGCCGGACTCCCATCGGACTGGCCGAAACTCGGATTTCTGCTTTTGCGACAGTGTCGCCTCCTGGTCAAGCTCTCTAGTGTGATCGTAAAACATCGCCAGGGGGGAGGATAATGAACAGGGCAGCGACCGAGTCTTGCTTAGTCTGGGTTCTTGAAGGACACGAACAAATCACAGAACCCACCCCGTGGTTTACCCCGCATGGCCATAGACATCAAGGGATCCATGGTGAGCTGAGGTGGGAAATCGCTTATGGTGGGTGCCATATGGCCCACTGGTTGACAGAGGCACAGGAATTTGCCAGCTCTGAAAAAACAAGCCATCCATCGGTCCAGGACCGGAGACTAATTCTATTGTTCGTGTCAGAATATGAAAGAGGAAGTTGTTGACGAGTCAGTGATCTTAAAGCTTCTCTAGTGCCAAGTCAAACTCCCTCGCTGCTGCAGCCCGTCTCGGTCTCAACAATATGCAAGGCTTCCAGTGTTCAGGTGGCTTTATTACAGCACAACCGAGTCTACCACCCGCGCAACGGCGCACCCACCTCCCGCTGCTAGGGAGGATACGGTAAATACTATCTCTTCCGGTTCTGTCATGGCTACGATAACCTGATACTCACCATGCATCCACTGCTAATCAGCGGCAGCTCCACCAACATCATTGATCTTAGGCAGAACGTCCGAAGTTGGACGCATCTGTCGTAGATGATGCTTGCCGACCACTTAAAACTGATCCCGCGCAGAGAATACGTATTGTCATAACCTCCGTGATGTCGCATATCCTTTGCCTATGCAGCAGGCTCACAACTACAATAGCTATCTCTCCCATGCCCCTAGGATAGTCACCAAGCCTTCTTGATGGCCCGCCAGTTTAGCTGATCGCATCATTGACACTCAAAGACGCCAGTAACTATGACCAACAAGGAAACGATGATCCCGGCCCTTTGCTCCTGGTCCCACAGCCTTTGTTTCTACTTTCGTTGGCTCACTGGTACTGGCTAGTATGGTTCTATACTTACCGCTCGATATCGCGGTGCTCACTCTCCTTTAATTTCCTCTAGCCTTTCGTCTATTCTCCCACTATCATCAGCCTGCCGCTGACGGGCCTGAAAATTCTGTCGTTCACCAATTTACTTTGTTGATCACAAACACTTCGTAGGATGCGTTCCTGTTCTGCGCTCTCTGTAGCTTTCATATTCGTCGCTGTCGCCTCGGTCATGGCTGTTCCCGCCCCTGCTCTTGTAAATAGGGACGTTCAATCTTATGGGAAGCCTGGGTACGTGTTCAGTCGCGATCGTTGTAGTCGGGTGCTCACCAGGCACAGTGGAACGAGCGAGCTGGATATTCAACACGTTCCAACGGACTCGAATAGAATGGTTCCCGTCGAGTACTAATAGAGTACAGTGGAATGTATGGGATGACAGAACACGGGCCTCAGAGAAGGGCGGCTGCCGCAGCAAAGCCTCCGGAAAAGACAAAGGGAAAGAAAAAAGGGTGAGTTCCATTCCAATGACTCTTAGTAGACCTCCAGGAACTAACGAATCTGCAGCTAGACTTCTTTGCAGGTTGCACGTCTACTGTTTACCCTGAGGTGGACGATTCCTTTGAGCGCATTCGTATTGATCAGTTCAATGTCATACTAGTGTATTATGCGAATGTGTAGTACACTACCAAGATGGACTTGTCTAACACATCAGTTTTATTTGTTGATGATGCGACTACGCCAGCCTGTTAGTTCGCAGCTACCACTACCACCCAGATTCGACTTTTAGCACTCGCAATGGCACCGCAAAAGCGAACGGATCCAAATTACATGGACATTGATTCGGACTCGGACATATCATTGTTAGGTGATGATGTAGCTCGCACCCGGGGTAAAGGTAAAAGCAAACTAGTCGATAAACGCAAGAAAGACAAGGCAAAGGGCAAGGCAAAGGACGCACGTCTCTTCCATCCTGTTTAAAGGCTATCGTCTCACCCGTCCGTCCAGCAAGCGTATACATGGGAGGCTTCCTATACACGTTCATGGGACACCGTACAAGAGGATGAAACTGGTAGCTTGCAAGGGGCAGTCGAGGACCTGATGGCGAGGGGCAGAAGACGAAGGCATACTCAGCATTCTCGTGTTCCGCTCTCTTTTCTCATGTGTTGACCAGACTGCTCGCCCCGGCTGCCGCCATTCGACGCACCATCATCCGACATCTCATTCTACTCCTTGATCTGTCAGCAGCGATGATGGATCGTGACATGCGTCCAACTCGGTTCGACCTATCCCTGCAATACGCGCGCGAGTTTGTTTTAGAGTGGTTTGACCAGAATCCCCTCGGTCAGATTGGCATCGTTGGTATGCGTGGTGGCATTGGTGAACGTGTCGGTGAAATGTCTGGTAGGCTCTCATCTCGACTCGCGCTGTTTCCGTGCATACGTGTTTGCAGGCAATCCACAAGATGTCCTCAAGTCGCTTAACGATCGCACAAAACTGGAGCCCACTGGAGAACCGAGCTTGCAAAATGCAATCGAGATGGCACGGAGTAGCATGAGGTGGGTGCAATTCGCTTTTGGGACCTTCTAAATTTTGAGCGCTGCAGCCATCTCCCCACGCACTCGTCACGCGAAATCCTGATTATTTTTGGCTCGTTGACAACTTGTGACCCGGGAAACATTCACGATACGCTCGATGCCTGTGTGAAGAATAAAATACGAATATCCGTGGTTGCATTGGCTGCTGAGATGAAGGTATGCAGAGATATGTGTGATAAAACTGGTGGTGGGTCGATACGATCAGTCTGGTTTGTCACGTCTGATGACGAAGACAGGTCAATTTGGTGTGGCAATGAACGAGGGACACTTTAAAGACCTGCTTTTTGAGCTTGTTCCTCCACCAGCTCAACGAACTGTGTCTCGCGCTGGCGGTACAGGAAGCGCGAATCCTGCTGCAGACCTGATGATGATGGGTTTTCCAACGCGCCTTCCCGACTCTTCACCACCAAGCCTTTGTGCATGTCACTCAGACATGAAGAGCGAGGGCTTTCTCTGTCCACGGTGCATGGCCAAAGTGTGCGATGTACCGACTGACTGCGATATTTGCGGCCTGATGATCGTGAGCTCTCCCCATCTTGCACGGAGTTATCACCACTTGTTTCCCGTCAAGCCCTACCAAGCTGTGTAAGCAATAGGGTGACTGCAGGTTGTGGTGGCTTAGTTTAATCCATTTTGCAGAACTTCTCTAGAAGAAGTTGGAGACCAAGCGGATGCATGTCATGCATGTGGGCGTGTATTTCCATCCGCGCCGTCTGCCACCCCTTCGTCGGAGGGCATCAGTCCACTGGGTCGGTATCGATGTCCCGACTGCAATTACGATTTCTGTACGGAATGCGACGTGTTCGTCCACGACGTGGTGCATTGCTGCCCAGGATGTGGCAAGTAACGGATCTGCCGATTTTGCAAAGACGGGATTCGACTGGGATCAAGTACGCATTCACATCTTGTACTCTGTCCACATCCACAATACACGTTCTGTCCCTCATACTCGTTTTCTCTTCGTGCTTCCTCGTCCATCCTGGCTTGCGCACCCATGCTTGGAACTGCTCCCCACGCGACACTCGTCTTGAGGTGGGCACGAACAGTACCGTTTTGGCCACAGTTTGATGATTTCCCAAGCGCCCGGCCGGCCTGTTCTGTTCTAACGAAGGTGATGCCTGCTAACTCCTCTCAGTTGGCAGTCGAACGCTGAACGCTAAACAGTAACCCCATTGTTCGATTGTTTGTGGCACTGCTCTTGCTGCCACCAAACTGTGCCGAGTTTCCTGTTCGTCAATGTGCAAGACGTTTGGATGTCTGCGCTTTGCTCCCTGTATTCGATTGGTCCGGTGGGCTATACGGGCCATGTGACCACTATGACAACATTTTGAACGGTCATTAGTTATAGGCGAGCCCTTAGTGATAAGCCCCTGTAAGCAGGTGCTTGGGAATGGGTATCGCTTTGGTGCTATCTAGCTACGTGGTTCGTTTGCGAATATACAGGCAGGTGGGTTCTCTGCATCACTCCGAGCTGTCCATTAACCATTGACTTTCCGGACCGACTGTCAGCTACACGTACCATTTTGGCTCTTGTTGACAATGCAGTTGCAACGTGTCAACCATCGTGTTCGCCCTTCATCAGATTCTTTACAGAGCAAAGGCTACTCTAGCCCGCGTTGTGTCGCCTGCGTACCACCCTCCTCACCATAAAGGAACGAGTTTATGGACATTCAACTCGCTAGAACTCAGCCTCTTCAATAACGAGGACACTGTTTCGTATACTCCACATTCATCCAACCACTGTATCAACCCATCCCAATTTCTCACCCCTTGACATCTGCCCATGCGGCCAGATAGCACTTGTTCCACTCTCACCGTTTCTGAACAGCCCAGTCGCCGTAACATCCTGCTTGTTGGCGACGTCGGCGTTGGGAAGAGCGCTCTCGTCAATCTTATCATTGGCACCGACTGTGCCACTACTTCAAGTGGTGCAAAGGCTTGCACGCTCCATCCCCAGGAGCACATCGTCAACCTGAATGGAGTCGACTTTGCTTTGCATGACACAAGTGGCCTTCATGAGAGCCAAGGGAACACGAAGACAAGCAACTACCTGGACGCCGTACATCAGACATACGCCCTCATTTCCAGACTCGAGCAGTCGGGTGGCATCAATCTCCTCGTGTTCTGCATGAAGGGCGGACGAATCTCCATCACGATGCAGCAGACATACAACCTCTTTGTAGAAGTGCTTTGCAACCGCCAGGTGCCCGTCGTCGTCGTCATTACGCATCTAGAGATGTACGTCACTATGGAGGAGTGGTGGAAAGAGAACGAAGGCGCTATGAAGGAATACGGACTCAAGTCTCTCGGGCATGCTTGCATCACGACTACCCGTGGATACAGGGGTATATTCAGTGACAAGTATGAACAATCTAGGGAGATTATCCGAAAGCTTCTACTGGACTTCAGTGGTCGGCGTTACACCAATCCGCCCCCTTCTAATCGAGTTCTTAGTTTCGTCACGCGGCTTTCCACTAACCCTCAACCCAAAACAGCGAGCCAATTGGAACGACAGCTGCGCACTCGCTGTGGAATGGATAGTGCTACCGCACAGAAACTCGCGGCCACCCTCATACGTGAACCACTTCACACTACTGGCTATCAATCCAAGGGAATCCCCTCATTCAATGTCATCCTGTTTGGAGAAGCAGGTGTTGGCAAGAGTTCGGTTGTCAACTTGATTGCTGATACAGATGTTGCCGAGACGTCCGGTAACGCCTGGGGATGTACCTTGGAATCAAAAAGGTACACATTCCCGGTGGGGGAAAGAACCTTCAACATTTGGGACACCATTGGTTTGGGAGAGCCGTCGTTCAGTGTCACGAATTATCTCGGTGCGATCCTGAAGACGTACGCGCTTATCCAACAGATCGAGGCCCAAGGTGGCCTTGACCTCCTCTTATTCTGCATACCCGGGAGTGGCTCGCGGATTTCCCAGACCATGCTGCACAACTATAGGTTGTTCTTCGAGGTGCTTTGTGAAAAACGTGTTCCGATTTCGGTTGTAGTGACGCGTTTGGAGGGTGAATCAAACATGGAGGGGTGGTGGGATCGGAATGGGTGTTATATCAGCCAAAGCGGCCTCAAATTTGGTGGACACGCATGCGTCACTGGCCAGCGGGCGCACCCCAATGCGAAGAAGGGCCAGGCTGCTCTAGAGCAACTCTTGCTGAGTTATGATCACAAAGGACGCTACCCTATGCCTCCAGCTTCCACTTGGTTTTCCGGTTTCTTGGAGCGTCTTCCTGTGATTCCTCGGTCGAAAGCATTGAAGGACAAGCGGAAAGAAGTGGAAAGACTGCTGCGCGATCGTTGTATGATGGAAAGTGCTGACGCAGTGCGACTCGCAGAAAGCCTCACTCACCCCCAGGATACTGGACCTACTCAGTGAGATTCAGCAAGAACCCAGGTATCTCTCCAGGTCGTACGTCCTTTTCTCATATGTACTGTGCATTCCAGCTTCTTTTCTCGTTGTCCCGCATCTTGGAAGGATCGTTGATCACCCGTTCACTTCCGACTGTCTGCACGTGTTGAAACTTGAACCAGGCTAGTCCTAAGTTCAGCTAGCACGTACGTATGATTGTACATACCCTTACGAGGAAGCACTCTATATTTCATACTTCGGTAACAAGTCTCTTCCATGAACTTGGCGTTCGATAAAGTATTGCAGTGTGATCAGCACGATGGGCAGGAGAGCCGACGAGAGCAGTGGTGAAGAGTAAAAGGTAGGCTCAGAGCTGGCTGGCTCGGGCCGACCGGTTAGGTACGTTCGATACCACTTCCACTCGAGTGAAAAGGAGTGTGTCGCTATAGTGTCATCCCCTCGAGTTGTACAAGCTCGCGCCGGAGTTCCACCGGACTGTAGGGGGTTCGACTAGTCCGGTAGGGTAAGTTGAAGCGCAGGAGCGGCATGTTGAAGGTGAGATGCCCAAATTCCCATCGGCGGCCTTGATGTGCTTTCAGCACTGTATATCCATTTTCTGAGACGAGGACGACTGCTTACCAGTCTGGAGGCCAACTGTGTCGGGTTGCACTGTTCGGACGCCAAGCATGCAGACCGAGAATCATATGCTGAAGTGCACTCAACCCTGAAGAACCGGTCTACTGGATCGGTTTACCAGATGTGCCAATCACATAACTGCGATAGCGTTGGCGTTTGTTCCGACTTACCCCCACGGGTTTGGTGTTTGGATTTACGTCTCGGCGGGGGATCAGCCTGGTTCGTACGTTACGAGATGTGAGCGACGCGAAGTTCAACAACCAGTGTTAGACCGTAGTAGTACGTTTAGTAGTACGTTGGTGCATGGAGGCGTTCTAGCGCGAGTAGAACATCTTGTCTCTGGATATAGCGGTTACTCACAATGTGCGGCACGCACCAGACTCATCCGTTACACCTTCAATGTCACCGAACTTGGAGTAATAGTAGTCTTTGAGATGACTTTTGCTAGTAATTGTTTGTTTGCTATATTAGAAGCGAGCGCCTGGGCAGCCGAACACCTCATTTGTTCACTAATAGTGCTCTTCACGCGCCGTCTTGCTGCGGGACAAGGACGACGACGAGCAAGACGACGACCGCGAACAGGATGCATACATCGTTATCACCGCGCCATGAAGCTACAATACTGCCCTCGCTCCCGCCCTCGCCATCCTTACTAGATGAAATTTTCAGCCAACGGCGGTCTTGGAACGTTCGCTCCGGGCAATTCGACCCGCAGAGTTCACGACCGTCCTCGTCCGGGTCCGCAGGTAGCCATACAAAGGAAAAGGGAAAACGAGCATCGGGGGGCGAGGATGGAGACCAGCAACGCGTAGGCACGCACAAAGCATACCCCCCCATGACCGACGACGCTGCCGAGACACGCAGAGTCGAAGAGGTGCGTGCTCATTCATCGCCCTCACCAGACCGTTGACGGACCGCTGAAACAGACGCTGAGACGTTGGGAACTTGCCGAACGACAACGCCGGAGATCACTCCGGGAGTCTGTGCAGCACACTTCCGGGCCTTCCCTCCTCTCCAGCGTCAAACGTACCGCCAACCTCGTTCTCTTGCGTCGCAGTGGCTCCACCAGCAGCTCTGTCGGTCCAAGCAGCGCCCGTGCCTTCAAATCGCACGATGCCGTCGACGTCGCGCGGGAGGGGTACGCCGTCCCGCTCGACGACATCGACGTCTCCGCTACCGTCACCGTACATTCCCCTGGCCCCTCCGTCTTTGAGCGCGGCACGAGCCTTGAGGCGGGTACGCGCGCGACCTCGCGCACGTTGGACAACCCATTTGTGCACCCCGAGGACACCCCCACGCACCTGCTCACGCCCGTCACGCCGACGTGGACGCTACCACCGTCCACCCCCCCGTCGCCCTCGCCTTTCTCGGACACACGTGGACAGCGTGTGGATCTGCCGTCGCGATCGGGTAAGCGGTCTTCGGGGAGTAGCGAGTCGTTTATTCAACCACCGCCGAGCTCGGATGGTCTGTCTCCCTCATTTGACAAAACGCGCGTGGTGCCGCCTCAGCCGATACCACAGCCAGTGCTTCGACCGCTGCAACGCAAAAACCGAGAAGAGAAGCAAGAGGTCCGGTGGTGGCATGACTGGTTGTGTGGATGCGGCGAGGGCCCAGATCGGGGAGGCGACAATCAGGTACGTGGATTTGTACTTCGCCTTGGATCCTCGGTCCTCACACCTTTACAGGCTGGTCGTACGAATCCGTTTGAATAGTTATCCGGGACATATTACTCACTCACTTTCGTTTCTACATATACTATCCATCCTTTTGCACACAATCGCTACGGACCCCATAAATTAATTTCACCGTAGATGTACTTTTTTTTTTCTCGGCGTGCTCACCCTTCGCTGCCCCTCCGTCTACGTACTGCTTTTGCTTAGTCTCATTACCCTTGGTGGATCTCAGCGGACGATGTAATATGAAACATTGTAGATTCTAGAGCTATACCAAGCAAAGGTGTTGGATAGTAGTACGAGTCAAGGTAAGGAAAGGGATCATTGCAACCAAAAAGTACCCAACATGGAGGCTATTTCATTGTTGTGTTTGTAGCCGTGACGTAGTCCAATGTGGACCCAAAATAATTGTTATTGAACGGAGGAGAATCGTACCAGCTTGGGTTGAAGGGTTGCTTCATCCATTCTGGTGTTGTCAGGACTCCCCTCGGCGACCTATAAAAAAAGGCACAAAAGGTGTTCTTCAGCGAACCGTCAGGAGTCTTAAAAAAGCCGGGGAACAGACTTCTGTGGGTTCGGTGCTCCTCTCACCGCTCCCACTGGTAGAACCATGGTTGCCAGTGATGACCATCACTTGTTCTTGTACCGGAATCCGAGCAACGGGAACTATGACCTCTGTGGATGGTGTGGTGTTTGCCGACTGCCCAGATCCACCCTCAAGAGTAGAGTCAGTTTTTCCATCGGCCTCTACTCCACGTTCCACGTCAACATCAGCAATGGGAGCATCCGTACCGATCTCCGGGCGGCGGGCATCAAGTAACCAGTCTGGAAGAGAACCAGTCCCTGTTCGAGTCCACGTATGGCTCAGGGTGAGAGAGTGAACGTTTCTCCCCAAATTGAAGGTGGGGATGGAGAGACCGTCTGAAAGGAATGGCGCTCTGATGGCGGCAAAGAC
The DNA here is from genome assembly GCA_038094475.1 of Phylloporus aff. rhodophaeus. Classification (NCBI taxonomy): domain Eukaryota; kingdom Fungi; phylum Basidiomycota; class Agaricomycetes; order Boletales; family Boletaceae; genus Phylloporus; species Phylloporus aff. rhodophaeus. Next base: position 28,964 of record JBBPUD010000135.1, on the reverse strand, counting down.
AAACAGGCAGAAAGACTTACGGACAATGATCGAACCAAGGACTACGAACGCTACGATGGGCTGAAGCGTCGCAGCAAGTAACTGTGCTTGGTTTTCGGGTGGGTTAGCAGGCACAGGCAAACGCGTACGAGCGAGGGCAGAAACGAAAACTGCACTAACGCCCATCTATATTGAAAAACATAGTCAGTGCCATATTCTGGATCGAATGGGAGATACCCACGGGGCCTAAAGGAAATATCAACACTGGATCAGAGTAAATTATATCGCATCCACACACCAAAATGTCCAGAGAACAATGCTTCCCGCCAGGACGTGATCTCGGGTATCCATCTATAAAGCAGAAGTAGGGGAGGGATACGCCGAAGAACGAGTATTGCGAGCATCAATACGACCAATCGCCACGGATTAAGCCCTAGTTCTGGCAAATTATAAGAGTTAAAAGGAATCCATGCGCCAATGTATATAAAGCAGCCGCAGTTTAAAACATAGTCAATTACAGATGAGAAGGGATCATCTGCCGTCTGGACGTTAAAGTGGCCATCCCAGGATATTGCACAGCCTACAGATAGGTGAGGACGAATATGGCAAACAAATGCAAAAGTTCTGGCCTGCTGCAAAGGCTGCCAAAAGGTCGTCGGCACCGATGGAACTAGCGACGCCAATTGTGAATATAGACAAAGCTAGGTATTGCGCAATGTATGACTCGCGGTCGATATAGCCTTTACGGTGACTCAATTTCATTAACTTTGAGAATAAAAACCCTGAAGAAAGGAGTGAGACGGTGATTTCCAGGTGGTGAACCAAGACTTGCCAAGAATAGCTCCGAGAGTGGTGCCTAGGATAACCTGATCTGTGGTGTCTCACCAAATCAGAAAGTGGGTAACGAGCCCTGGGCATGAGAAACCTTACACAACCACCCAATGAGGAACCATTTTCCGATCGCCACACGGGTCGACGTCTCGACTGTCAGGTAGATTGATATACTGAGAAAAGGGTATGCCAGACCGTCGTTCGCCGCAGATTCAGCTGAAAGAATTCGGCGAATGTCTACGGGAACGTGTTTGGTAGCATATTTACCACCTAGACTAAAAGATGAGTGAATACGTTGATGAGTGAGTGGGAGAGACAAACGGGTGATGGCAGCACAGGTGACTGGATCGGTTGGTGTGAGACAGGCGGCGATGCAAAGCGCTGAAATCACGTCCAAACCGGGGAAGAGTGCATGTAAGACAGCTGTCGAAAAGCAAAAGACGTTCGCAGAGCGAAATGATACGACGACCGAGAGATGTACCAGAAACGACGACCCAGCCGAATGCCATGGTAGGGACAACCATGATGAGCAGGCTTTTTGCATGATCTCTCATGTAGGCACACGGTAATTCCACGCCCACAGCAAACAAACCGGTGGCAAGAACTACCCGCATGACCTCGAGAGTAATTTCATTCTCTGAGGAACCTCCCCAGGAACGAGGGTCGAAGATGTTGGCTACGTAAGGGCCAATAATAACACCGAATCCGGTGCCTAGAACGACCTCATTGATGTAAAACTAGAAAGGAATGGCTCGATGCGTAAAACTGCGATTGGATGGGATAGACGGACCGTTTCCTTGACGAGAAGGGACACCATGGAAAACTGGGTGACGGGTGGTGAGTTCCGAGATATGAGTGGGTGATACGGTGAGATGCTGTGATTATGACTATTGGGCACGAGGCACCAGCACTTGAACTTGGAGCACGGGAGGTCAGACTCACAAGGACGACGAAACCACCGAGACACATGTACGCCAAACTCGGCGCAGATACCTAAAGTTTTCTTGTTTGTAGATTCAGAGAAGATGGAGATAAAGAACGGACTGCTAAGACGTCTATGGCCATTTCAGGTGCTGAGGGGAAGGCTGGTGATCGTAACAAAGCAAGGGACGCTGAGCTGACTTACTTATACCCTTCAGATGCTGGTGATCACGTGGATAAGGACATCCACCAAAGAAAACAAAGTGGAGTTGTTATCTGGCTGGGACGATCCCCAAAAGTCACGTGAAGGTCACCGCCTTGTCCCCACTCCAGTTGCTGTTTAAATGTTGCTCAGCGTCGCAGTCGTTATCGCCGCCCTTTTGGGTGGATTCTACGTCCACCTGAGACCCGCGTTGTCTGCGGTGGGACTCGGCAGGATCATCCAACCCGTCGGAAATGAGGACTGCAAGATAGTGCCTCAACTCCAGGCGTGTGAGAGTCCGTCAATGTTCTCCCTGTCTTTTGTTGCAGCTCACTTTCCATGCTGTAGAAATCGTGCTGCACCAACCCTCTGGCCTCGTTTATCTCGCCTGTTCTACGCCTCACAATCGTGCTCACTGGATGCCAACGCTGGATCGACTGAATGCGTCTGGAAGATCTGACTTGGATTATGTGGCTTCTTATGATCCCATCACCGGTACCGTAACCCGACTGTCCTTCTCTGGGCACCTCTCTCCAGATAGGATATCCCTGCATGGAATGGATGTTGTGTCATCCTTGGACGACCCTTCACTTCTTTACGTCTATCTTGTCAACCATAGAAGTCCTGTATCAGCAGACCCGCACAAGGTTGGCGCAGACTCTGCCATTGAGGTCTTTAGGACCCGTGTTGGAAGCGCTACACTGGAGCACGTCAGGACCTTTGAGGACCCTGGTGTGATTATTACTCCAAACGACGTCGTAGGCGCCCCGGACGGGCAAAGCGTCTATTTCACCAACGATCATAAACTTAAAACAGGCTTTGTAAGCTCTCTCTCGCCCCACCTCCCCGCAGAGTCTGACCTCCTCTCAGGGAAGGCTCGTGAGCTTTCTAGCGTTGATCCCCGATGCATCCGTTGGTTTCTGCCATGCAGATCAGGGCTGCAAGTTTGCTCGCACTGGATTGCACGCCAGCAATGGCATAGTGAAAGGGGTGGGTAACGGTAATGACACATTCTATATCGCAGACTGTATCCTCGGAGGCGTCACAGTTCTGGAACGACAGTCTGACAATACACTCTCATTTACCGAGGTCATAAAAACTGGTTTGGGTTCTTCTTTGTGCTTTCATAGTCATTTGATTTGTTTTCTTGCCCAGATCGGGCAATGGACAACCTCGGCATGGATGCCAATGGAGTACTCTGGGCGGCAGGTAGGGGGTGGTGATGGTGGTATCACCGAACTATTTGAATTGAATCAAAATTTTATGAAGGGCTTTCTGATGGTCTGGGCATGGTTACACGCCAAATGAATGATCCTTCTGCATTGGTTGCCTCTTCTGCATTGAGGATTTCAGTTAACCGTGGGGTTGGGTCCTTCTATGGGGAGAAGTACCTCGTCGAAAAGGTACATGAATTCGGACCGATCAAACTGACCTAATTCTTTTCGAAAGGTCTTTGAGGACTCCGGTGAATTGGCATCTGGCAGCACCACCGTTGGGTACGATGCGGAGAGAGGGCGACTTTTCATGCACGGTAAGTAATTACCCGATAATTGCCGTGATGTGTTTGACGTTCATTTTACAGGCCTTATATCACCGCACTTAACCGTGTGCAGGCTGTGAGAGATGGTCATAAGTACGGGTGTTGTAACCGGACGAACGAAAGAGAAGCGACCAACTACAATGTGCTAACTCAATGACTTTCAAGTTGTTATCATCCTTGCATGCTGCCCTTGCTTGAAGAATAGATGCTTTCTTGTTGGATACCCACCGATGTACGCCCGCTACGTGGGCTGATGCAGTGTGTAACCCATTGTGGTCGTGCTCGGGTCGAGTGCTCTGCCGTGATAAGAAGGGGATATATAAATGTGTGGGTCCCCGGGCTGTTCCATAATCTCCACAATGGGCTCTGCAAGTTCAAAAGTCGCCTCCCAGTCTACCAAACCCGCCGACCGTCGTGCCAGCAGGTCGATTGACGAGAAGTCGATGCTGAACAATGTCCGGGGCGCAGACGCTCATCTCCCACCACCCAAGTCTGCGGATGGCGTCCTCAAGCTCGCCAACGTTGAGGCTTGGGAATCCACTGCTGCTGCCGATCCAAAGACGCAGCTCGGTCGTACCGTCTTGATCCACCACAACATAAAGACGACTCTCACTTCCCGCCAGGCGGAGATTGCTATTCCTCATGTGTTCAACACCGAAATTGACTTCAAAACTGGACCCGTTACTGACCAGAAGTCGAGCGGCCGTTGCTGGCTCTTTGCAACAACCAACGTCATCAGGTATGAAGCCATGAAGAAACTCAAACTCAAGGACTTTCAGTTTTCTCAAGTTGGCGCACCTTTCGCTCTTTTCTAGCGTTTTTCTGAGACGTTGCCCTTACAGTCGTACCTCTTCTTTTGGGACAAGCTCAACAAGTCCAACTACTATCTCGAGCTGTCTATTGAGAATGCCCACCTTCCTGTGGATGACCGACTCGTCAACTTTCTTGCCCAGAGCCCCATTGGCGATGGTGGTCAATGGGACATGGTCGTGAACGTCCTCGAAGTCAGTGCAACCCCTCTGTAACTTATCCTCTCTCACACCTGGTATCATAGACCTACGGTCTCGTTCCTCGGCCTGTGTACCCCGAGTCGTACAGTTCTGGTGCCTCTAGTGCTATTAACACGCTCTTGACGACCAAGCTCCGCGAGCATGCCCTCACTCTTCGCGCGCTCTCTGCTTCCCTTCGCGCCGACGTGACCCTGTCCTCGGAGCAGGTGCAGACGACCCTTCGTGCCAAGAAAGAGCAACTCATGCAGGATGTCTACACAATTCTCACCGCGACCCTGGGCGTCCCGCCGAAACCTGATGTCCCGTTCTCCTGGGAGTATTACGACGAGACTGGGAAATACGCCAAGTGGGAGGGCACACCCATCGAATTCTACCGGGCATTCACCACCAAGCACTCTGTAGGTCGTTTTTCCTGCTCTACAAGATGTGGTGTTGATCGCGTTCATCTAGCCCGCGGAGTCCTTTTCGCTCATCAATGACCCCAGGAATGAGTATGGCAAGCTCTATACTGTTGACAAGCTTGGCAACATTTGGGGTGGTCGTCCTGTGCTTTGTAAGTGGTGACACAGTCCCGTCTACACCCTATTCTGAGACGCTGTAGACGTCAACACGACGAGCGAGGAACTCAAGACCACAGTCGTCCGGGCGATCAAAGCCGGCCAGCCTGTCTTTTTCGGGTGTGATGTCGGTCAATTCTCGTCCTCTGCCAAAGACGTCGGGATTATGGATACTGCGTACCACCAGTATGAGGTCCGTCGACCGTGCCGCGTGGACATACACCTTGCTGATGCTTGACTGTAGCAAGCGTTCAACATCACCTTGACGCTGACCAAGGCGCAGCGCTTGCAGACCAACGAGTCCTCCATGACGCACGCCATGGTGATTACCGCTGTGCACATTGACGAGAAGACGGGGCGCCCAGTCCGGTTCAAGGTCGAGAACTCGTGGGGTGATGACAGCTGCTACAAGGGTTTCATGGTTATGAGTGACAAGTGGTTCGACGAGTATGTGTTTTGTACTGCCCGTGTTTGACCCGTGCTGACGCAGGTCAGGTTCGTTTACCAGGTCGTGGTGCACAGGTCGATTGCGTCCAAGGAACTCGTCAAGGTGTACGATTCTGGTGATGCCATTGTTTTGCCGGCCTGGGATCCAATGGTATGTTGGAGATCACGTGCGAGTTGGTCAGGTGTTCATTCTATTTCTACAGGGCGCATTGGCCTGAGAACTGTCTGGGACTGCGGAAAACTGTCCGGTCGCCAACTGCACCTTCCTGTCTCACACGATACCCCTCAGGCTTGCATTTACGAGCGTAATGATATCATTCTTATTGTCCGCAGCTGCCCACAATGTGACCTCATTCCATCATGACGCATCGTCTGACCACTGCTCGGATCCCGTAGAATGACCCGTCGGTTCGTGAATAGTCTACATGAACAAGGTTCGTTCTCTACATACGGTTGCGCTGATCCCCATGATGTCCGCGTACATGTGACACACTTGATCATGCGGACCACCAGCATCGTCTGATTGGCTACAAGAGTGCGAAGTAACGCAACGGGCATCACGGAGAGCTGCCACCAATGACTCTTTGCCAGACCCGTGCGTCATTGGCCGCGTTTAGCGATGATGATCCAAGGACATGTGGAAAAACTCCCCGAGGTCATCCATCACGACCGCGGGTCGCTTGCCCAACTCCTGAAAAACGTCGATTCCCCCGTCCAAATACATGCGCCTCCACGCCCTTGGCAGTCGGCTGGCCCGATCAACACGGCTTGTCGCCCACACCACTGCGCCGCCTCGCATGCGGCACATCCACCATCACCGTCATTTCAAATGTCGCTGGCCCTGACGCGATGGTGTGTTCATCGGGGATAACAGGTTGGGCCAAAGGCGCGGTGGACGCGCTTCTACTGGCACCGTGTGGATGCACAGCAATCCAGGGCGTGCACGCCTCTTACATGACCGATTCAGGAAAAATGTCACTGATCATGACACGGGGTGGTGCAGGCTGGGTTCAAATCGCAGGCCTGGCGTAATGATGCCGCGTGAAAACAGTTTAGCCCACTGGGCTTGGAGTGGTTGATCTGGCGGACGGAATTGATCAGCGGAACGGGATTTGCGTGCAATGGAAAATTTTCTTTCAGAGCGCTGAACGTGCGCCAGACAGATCACAGATGTGAACAACGAAGAGACATGTGATGCAACGAGGCATTTCCAAGTCCGTCATCAAGCACATTCAGGACTCTCCTCGACAGCAGTGCGACATGGCATTTTCGGTATCTTTTTCCTGTATTCTGGTATTATTTACATCCGCAGTCGCACGAGTAATGGGCTTCGCATGCGGGGGAAAGGACATAATCTTCTCGGCGCAATTAAGCAAAAGCGTTATCGATGAGCAAAATGTCCGCATATAGAATCCAGTACAACGTGGTCGAAGCGCTGGAGATGAATGTGGTTTAGCTAGCCGACAAGGTTTACCCATTGGCCAAGAAGTCGATATGGGACGAGGGCATCACGAACCTTGGTAAAAATACCAGTTAGAGTCCAAACGTGCAGTTAAAGCAGACCCTGAACGTGTTTTTACCAAGTTTGTTCATCGAGGTATCCGTGGGTACAGGTGTACTGGCACAAAATTATCCCGAGAAGGCACGGGATTTGAAGAAACGTTCGTAGATGGGGGGTGGCGGCGAGGCTTGAAGATAAGGACGATAATTAACCCAGATATGATGAGCAGAAGGAGAAAGATAATCTTGCGACGACCGGTATTTTTCTGGTAGCTATCCAATTGTTGAAGCTAGTTATCGAAGAACCAAAGGGAGTGTACATACCGAGTTGCGATATCTAGTTCCTTGACTGCTTCTGCAACGTGAACTGACGTCTGTTCTATATTGTACTCGATGCTGTCTAGAAGGGTCCCCTGATCGATCACGAGAATCGACAAGTCTTTAAAGAGCTCAGCCAGCGAAGCAATGGAATTAGCAATCTCAGTCAGCTCATGGTCACGAAGTCGTATATCCATCATCTGATCCGTTTCCTGAATCTGTGCTTGCTGGAACACGGGGTGGTTCAACATGCACGAGGTGATGGAGATAGAGCATGCTCACCGCTGCTGCTCGCACGTCCTCATCGACTGCTGTAAGGCCTTCGGAGCCTTTGGAAGTAATCGTGCCAGAGGCGATGAGAAGGTCTTGGTTTTTGATGGCATGACCTTGGAGACCTGGAACGGAGTGGAGATGTGACCTGCCAGAATAGATATGATGGACGAGGCTCACGTTCCAAATACACGCGCTGTTTTTTACGGAAAGATGAGCTGAATTCTTGAGTTCTGGCGGCCAAGCCCCTCTGTACATTTTTGGCTGCAAGAGCCTCATGTTGATTACGAATAGAAGGGGGAAATGTGTGGTCCTGCTCTGAGCCAATGCGCTGTATGAGAGAGTGGCAGCGCTGAAGGTCCTGTACAAAGGGGATAACGCCGCGTTGTGTACACAAAAGACGGAGGGTGGTACCCTTGTAATGTCTGTTGTTGCTGCCTCGATCTCCCTCTCCTCAGCGGTGCGGTCCGCGAAACCGGGTAGAACGTGTTTTGCGTGTAGTTTTTCAAGTGCAGCGACTTGATGTGATGGTTGGTGGATGGGGTGTGGTGATGGGTGGAGACGCACTTTTAGTCTGAGCGTGGGCTAGGATCTCCTCGACCTGGTCTGAGAGATCGACCCTGCATGCGCGTGAGCCAGGGCACCACACGGACAGGATGACGGTACCATTTCGGAGGCAGCTGCGCATCTACGCTGAGGTGTGCTATGAGGTGTTCGTGCTCGTCGTTGTGCTGGTACGGGTCGTCGTACACGCTACGCGCTGCACGGGATGGGCGGGTCCTCGAGTCGCGGTAGGAGATGAAGAGCAGGGTCCGAGAGCGGGTTGTGGGGGACATCGAGGACGGGGGAGATGCCAAACAAGTGACAACACCGGCAATGTGGTGAGCCACGACGCCAACGCGTCCATTTACCATCCCATTTTTTATTTTTTTATCGACGCCAAATCTGTTATCGTATCTCGTCCGATCGTTTTCATGGTCTTGTGACTGCCCATATAAACCCCACAGCTGCCCCGTTCCCCACATCGCCCCCCTCCTCTACCACCATCATGTGCAACCTCGAAACGTAGGTCTCGTTGCAGTCTCTCGACCGCATGCTCACCCCCCGTTGCAGCGAAGGAACCAAGTATGGCTGTGGGGTAAGTCTCTCGCGCGCCTTGGTGCACCTGGCTGACGGTCTGCAGCACTACAAGATGGTGAGTACCGCGCACCTACAGCACTCTGTCCGTCGTGACCGTCACCAGACCCGCAAGGTCAGAAAGATAGACTGTGCCAGCCCATACTGCGTCCATTCCATCCGTCATCCCCGAAACTGCGCCGACTGTCAGTGCGAAAGGGTAGGTCCGTCCGGTGTCACCCTTGCCTGTGCTGACCTGTCCAGTACCTCGGTCCGGACTCAAAGGAAACGATTACATTCACGACAACCGAGTACTGTGCCTCGTGCAAGTACTGGTTTAAAGATGGCGCTCAACACCGTCGATGACCGTCTTATTCTCCCATTTATTTATTTACTTAATCATGACCGTAACTTAGAAGCTACTATTCTGTACAACCTCTGTATGTAACACAACGACGTCACCAGTTCACCGCCAACCCGATGACCTCACCCTCAACGGCCCGGTAACTCGTCCGGAACAACCCTTGCCGTTGTCGCTCGGCGCCGGTATCCATCTCCGTATCCCACTCAATCCGGCCCGTCACCTCCGGTCCACACATGTCCCCGAGCACCCCCACCGCAATGCGGTCGGCAACGTCCAGCTCACGTGAGTTCATCGGGGATCCCAACCAGTACGCCTGCTCGACTTGTCTCGTCCACTCACGTTTCCGGTCTATCTCCTTGTCCTCACCCAGCTGTCCACCCCCGTTCACGCACCCACCAGGACATGCCATCACCTCCACGTAATCGTACCCCTTCTCTTCATCAGCCCCGTTCTTCTTTGCCCTTGCTCTTACCCCAACCATGCGCCCGGCAGCCCCCTTTCCGACCTGCACACCAGCCTCCTTGCCCACCTTCCTCACCACGTTCTGCAGATTTCGGAACCCATAGCATTTGGCCCCTTTAAACACCACCTCGCCACTGCTCTGCTTCTGCAGCGTGTACTCCTCGTAATCAGACGTGCGCACCTGTTTCATACACAGTTCCAGCGGCTCTGCAAATGCACGTCTGATTGCCGACATGAGCGAATGTAGGTAAGAACCCGAACTCGTGCCTGCGTGATGCAGTAATTCGGGCATGTCCATCCTTGGTACACCATCTTCATCTGGAACTGGGATGGACAGGTCACAGCCCTTGTCTCGCATGAGTTGTTCGAGTTCCCCAGTCGTAATGACACAGTCCACGTCCCGAGTCGAATATATGTCATTGTAAAAGTCTTGGCGCGACGCTTCCAATTTTTTGTCATAGCAGGGCATCACAGTGACATGGTATACCTGATCGGGCCTGCGTGGGTGAGTCAATGATACCTCTGATAGACACCGATACACACTGTTTTCCCCACTTGCTCCCCAACCACGACTTGACCAACGTCCCCATGACTTGCTGGGGACTCTTTGTGCGAGAAATAAAAGGTAACATCTCTGCATGCGTCTTTTCCGCATAGCATATCCATCCTGGACACGCGCTCGCCAACATGGGCAATTTACCATCTCGTTTTCGTTCCCAAAACTCGCGCGCGTGCTCGAGCAGGGAAACGTGTCGCGCAAAGGTCGTGTCATAGACATGCTCAAAGCCCAACACCTCAGTGCAAAACCTGCGCACCCGTCGCAGGACCTGTCTTAGTTCGACAGGTTCACTCGAGCTCAACGACAACGTCGCCGCGAGCGACGCCAGACTCTGTGGCGCAATCGACAACACCGGGACCTTGTGCCCCGGTGAACCCACAGCCGGGTTTTCCTCCAACACGTGCAACACCTCGGCGTGCGACTGTAGCGTAATCAAGACCGACTCGGCCGACGTGATGCACCCACTGTGTTTGGTGTGAGCTGAAACAGGGTGAGAAGAAGGAGGACCCACCTGCATGCAAGGCAATCGTTGAGATTGATCTGCGCCTGTTGCAGTTTGCGTACGGATGGCTTGGGCGCAGTTGCGTCCCGTTCGGAGGTCACTTCATAATAAGATCCGGACGCGTCGATGCGGATTTCCGTCTGTGTACATTCATCAACGACTCGCGGAGAGGGTGAGGGAGAGTACGTACAGAGGCAGATCCCACTTCTTGCAGCTTCTCCGGGGCGTTGAGTTGCTCGACTGGTTTGATGCATGCCTGTGATGGTGTGATGAAATCATTGAGATCTGTGAGTGTCTGGGTAGCGCAGTCAGTTTTGGGGTGGAGGCGTGTTCCTTTAATCACTTGCCAGAGCACCAGAAAACGCCATCAACGTTTGTAAGAAGGACCGATATTACAGCGAGTTTGGAAAAGAGCGGAGATCGGAATGCGCCGACGAATCAGGAAGGACATGAGGCTAGCTCTAATTAGCGGTTTAGTTGAGTACGCTGACGTCCAAGTTTCTACTCAATACAATTCTTTACTCTCATCATGGGTTAGTCCCATACAAATTCTGATAATCCGTTTGTGCGTGGTTTCAAAATGACATGATAATGCAATAATCCAGGCAGGACAAACCCCTCAACAAGGTACTCTCCTACGCAATTTCCGCATGGCGAATCACGAGGCATTGCGTGGCTTCCAGGAAATCGATATCGAGTCAAATTCGGAGTCTAATAGTCGTCGTGCGAAGAAGACCGTGACCCCTTCAAGAAATTCGCGTAATCGCATGGGCCGCAGTACAGTCGCCACTAGGCATGCTTCCTTCTGACGTCTGTCGATGGTAAAAAGACTGGTGTGCGTTTCTTTCACTCCCCTGGACGGTTTTCAGGCGCATCATGAATCTCTGAGACAGATGTGCGTCTGTCGAATCCATCAATCTGACATTGAACGCAACAAAACCTTGAATAAACGTAAACATCAGATCGTCAGCCCGCGCAATGCTCATGAGACCAATTGTTCCTCACATACAGACCGCCTTGGCACATAACGTCGACTTCTCTCTCACCCCTAGTCGTAATCAAGGTCTTGGTATGGAGTAGGATACCTGCAGATAATTTATTGATCATCTCTCTTCCATTGATATGCAGGGGAAAACAAGAAAGTATGCGGATGATATTCTGCAGAAGCCGAGTCTTGACGAACACTTTCATATCACCGCCAGTCATGAGGAGACCGTCCAGAAGACACTCTACCTTTCTACACTCATCGAGTGCAATAATGATAATTAGAGGTTTCCAGGAACACGATATTGCAGCATTGGAAAGGTAACACGATACACCTTTGACACTGTACAGTGGAAACACGGCTTTTCGGTCGCGTTGAGTAGCTCGTCGAGTAAATCATCAGGGCTCGCCGTAACGAAGCAGACCCGGGCCGTCAAATCGGCAACAGGGGAGCGCATCACTTCTATAGCATTCGTGGAACGAGAGGTCCGAAATCGCAATAGAAGTAATCTATCTCGTGTCATCGAGTTCGTCAATGATGGAAGAGCTATACGTGGGTCAGTTAGTCACGACGAAAGAAAGTGTGAACGTACACCAACACCGATTACCCATACTGGCTACAATCAAAATCCCATTAGTAACAACGGTGAAATTTAGTGCATTAAAAGTGGCACCTTTCCCTTGCAACCACAGAAACGTGTCATCTTGTTTCTCGACGTTTTCTTGTGCAATCCAATGGATCGATTGCTTTCTTGAGTTTGTTCAGTTCCGAGCTGGACATACGGTATTATCAGCCAGGCAGCCCGATGTTCCAACAATTTCCTTCACTCCTTCCGCTGGTATTCCGTCGAAATATCATTCAAGGATGTAGCTTGGTATCGCGCATGTTTCTCCCTTCATGTAATCGAACGACCGAGTAGATGACATTGGGGGCTTGTCAAACATACTTGGACCTAGAAAGTGTAGGTACAACCCCCAAATTCGCACGGTTACTATCAAGAATGGCTTCGCTCAAACGATGGTACTCACGAGATGTCCGTCCTAAGCAAAAGGGTAGAAATGAGTATCATGAATATGGAAGAGCCCGATTGCGTTATAGATAAAGTCTTCGTGGTGTTCTGATATCATTAGAGCAAACCCGGAGGATGATTGCACCCCATGATCGATACTGAGCGGCTTCTCCATCTCATATAATGTGTTTAAGCATTTTTAGGGTTTAGGTCTGAACAACCAGTCGACCCTTGTCGAGCGTACCATGGGACGACGATGGGCTGTCCAAGACTTGTAGGATGCCACGAGAGGCATCGATAATTGCTTTGATAAAGCAGTTCTAACTCACGTGACACATCCCCGCTTCACAGACGCGCAGCGGAAGAACGTGTCCCAATAGTACAAGCACATGCGCGGAGACTGCTAGCAATGTTCTCTCAAAATTCAAAACAAAAAGACCGAAGCGCAGTCGATGATGGGGAAGCCCGACAACCGCTGCTCAACGGATCACGCGAGGATCTCACTGGAGGAGACGCGGAGAGGTCACACCTTTTGTTCGTTGCCCCGGACGATGAAGATACCGAAAGCCATAGCAGCAGTCATTCTATAACACCGCCTCGTCGCGGGGAACTTACCGTCAGATTCAGGGAAGAGGTACAAGTCATAGGTCCGCCGCTCAGGTCGACGATGCAGAGCCGAGAGACTGGTACGTGTTCATAACGCTATTCATCAACTCGTCTTAGGAACTTCAGTGGTATAGAGTATGAACTTGATTCGGATGATTTTGATGATACTACTCTGGCCGAAATTGAGCATCAGCAACAAAGCGGACCACAAAGTTCTCGGCCAGGACGGCGCGGACGCAGAACTGTACCTTTGGTTATGGGTCTCATGGACTCCTCTGCCTCTCAGACTCCAGAAACAACCATACCAATGTACGACTCTGAGAGTCAAGGAGCTTCGTCTGATTTTGACCTCAGCGAAGTAGCTGCTAAACAGCATGCTGGGGGTGGGATGCTTGACTCTGTCGCAAACATGGCCAACTCAATTCTTGGGGCCGGTAAGCTTTATTTCATGCATACTGCTATGATCTCATGGCCCCGACAGGTATCATTGGTATGTACATTCTCAAACTTAAGCAAATGTTTTACCTATCCAGCACAAAGGATTACCATATGCCATGAGTCAAGCCGGTTTCTTTTTCGGAATAGTCTTACTGGTTGTTCTCTGTGGGGTCACAGATTGGACTATCCGTCTAGTGGTGATAAATGCAAAGCTCAGTGGCAGGAATTCCTATATCGAGATAATGAACAAGTGTTTCGGCTCAAGTGGTCGTGCTGCAGTATCGCTCTTCCAATTTGCGTTCGCATTTGGCGGTATGTTTGCTCCTCATCTCAGATATATATATCTAACCAGTATGATCGAAGGTATGTGTGCCTTTGGTATCATCATCGGTCGGTCTTTCTTTGGTTCTTTTTCGCAACCTCCAACAACTGTTCATAGGGGATACCATACCCCATGTCATTCGTTCGCTCTTCCCAACACTCTACAAGATACCCGTCCTATCCTTATTCACCAACCGACAATTCATCATAGCACTCTGCACTATTTGTGTATCCTACCCGCTCTCTCTTCATCGTGATATCCATAAACTCTCCCGAGCGTCCGGCCTGGCGCTGATTGGCATGTTGATAATTGTTGCCTCTGTCCTTGTGGAAGGCCCTCGCGTGGATCCCACACTAAAAGGAGACCCTTCAAAACGCCTCACTATCATTGGTCCTGGAGTATTTCAGGCGATTGGTGTCATCAGTTTCGCGTTCGTTTGTCACCACAACTCCCTTCTCATATATGGGAGCCTGCGTACCCCGACACTCGATCGCTTTACGCGCGTTACCCACATATCCAGTGCGATCTCTCTCGTCGCCTGCTGTATCCTCGCTATCTCCGCTTTCTGGGTCTTCACCGACAAGACACGAGGAAATATTTTGAACAATTTCTCGGCTGTAGGTATCTTGTATACCCAGTGCGCATTTGAAGTACTTAACAGACAATACAGAGTGACACCCTGATCAACGTTGCCCGATTTTGTTTCGGACTGAACATGTTTACGACGCTCCCTCTAGAACTGTTTGTCTGTAGAGAGGTAGGGAACTTGCGACTGACTCTGCCCAATCTGATTGACGATACACAGGTCATTGAGCAATACTTTTTCGCGCATGAAGGTTTCAACCCACAACGTCATGTATTCTTTACCAGTACCATCCTCTGCGCGTCGATGCTCCGTATGTCTCTTTTCTTATTAATCCTAGTGTTCGCTGAGACATGTTGCTCTAGTTTCACTCATTACATGTGACTTGGGAGTGACGCTCGAGATTACAGGCGGTGTCTCGGCGACAGCGCTCGCCTTCATCTTCCCTGCAGCGTGTTACCTCCGACTCACTGACCCACGTACGCCGTTCTACTCGCGAACGAAACTCCCCGCCGTCATTTGTCTTGTTTTTGGAGTGGTGGTCATGGTCATGTCCCTCTTCATCGCGCTAGGCAAGGCATGGACACGCGAGGGTGAAGCCAGGATATGCGCGTGATATATAGAGTTGGACATCTTATTTATCGGAACGGTTCTATGGACGGACATGCATCCCTCGTACCCCTAGGTAGACCTAAAAATAATCATCGACGGAGCTGTACGACGGAGCGCAAGCCGGGGACATGGTCGAAATCCTCGACTTGGGCGCCCCGCTCTTTTGACTCGGTCGCCAGGAGGGGTGACACATTTGGGAATCTCTCCCAGAGCTTCTCGACGGCGTTGAGTGGTTCGGAGGTACCATCGTTAGGCTCGAATACAAGGAGCCAGATCGCATCGTAACCACCCGCTGCGCGTGCGGTGAGATATGACTAGTGTGTGTGTGTGTAAGTTGCTTACCACCAGGCACGCCACCACAGACGACACCCTTTTGTGTGATTGATGCGTCCAAAAGCGCAGTCTGTTCATTGGGTTCTATATACACGTCGTCACCCACAGCCTTGCCCATTTGACGCATGAGTGCACGCGTGTTCTTTGGGGTAGGTGAACGAGCCGAGCTAGGTTAATGACTAGCTATAGACTCACCTCACTCGCTTCACGGAGATCCAAAAATACCTGGACGATGGATTGTCCTGGTCCAGCACCATCGAGCCACTATGGTTTTTGATCCAGCCCCCGGATAACGGTGTTGAACAAAACCCTCTTACCTCGGAGGAGGGTGCGCTGGACATACGTTTGACGACAGACACATACAGATCCGTATATCGCTCATACAACTCCGAAATACGTCGAATCAGCGCAGCAACAGTTTGATTCGATGCATCGATGGCCGCCCACAACACATTGGCTAAGCTGATGGTGAGCATTATCATGCGGAGACAGCCACGTGTGTACCTTGGTCCGGCTTGTCTTTCCGCCATTTCAACACCTTGCTCGCAAGCGACGGGGTATTGCTCCCCCCGGCCACATCCGCGAGCACGAGTCTGACAAGCGGCGGAAGCTGAATCGGAACGGTCCGGCAGTCCCAGTGATCGCCAGGGTTGAGCACAGGCGATAACGCAATCCCAGACGCCGCCTGAGAACCATCAGGCATCATGATCAGCCGATCAGCGTCCCCAGGCACGCTGACGCACCGTCATCAGATCGTCCAGCAAGGCTGGGTTGAACCGCGTGTACAACTGGCTTCCGAACACGGCAGACGAGACATCGAAGCCGCTGCCGACCTTGCCCTGGGCGAAGCAGTGCACGAACTGGGCTGTGTTGTGCGCGAGATGGCGTGCGGCACTGTTGGGCTGAGAAAACTCTTGGCGGGTGATCACGCCGAGTCTAAGTAGAAGGGCGGAGACGATGGACGTGATCAACGCTGCCGAGGATCCCATTCCGGTCTTGTTGACGTTATCTAATCGGACGTTCTGTGGGTTGAACGGAGGGATGCCAGCCAGAGAGGCGGTCGTCTGGGGGAGGTTCAGCTCTTGAAGCTGTTGGGGGAATCAGCCCAGCGCCGTGCGTGTTGCAATTCCAGTTACCTTGGCTCGCTGAGAGTAGAAATCATTGTCACCCACAGTGGCGATATCGAGGCCGTATCGTAGAGAATTTCGCAGTGATCGAGCGGATCCGACGGACGACAGGCGCTCTGAGGCCAGTATAAGCGTGTATTTGAGCGCGTAATGCACAAATTTATTCTTGCTGTCCAGGGGTTATTTCGGTGTGATCTGCGCTGAGACGAAAACGCACCTCTCCGACACCGGACTCACATCGACCTTTCCGTCATCGTGGACCGTCACAGAATATGACCATTCCGCTTCGACGAATTGAGGTGATCGGACGATGATCTGACCAACCTGGCCAGGTGGCTGGATGTCCTGTATGACAGTGTAAAAGCGCGATGAGGCTGATATCACCAAGCCTGTAAATTTCTGGTCAAGCACAAGGTATCCGCCAGCGATAAGAACTTTTCCTGGAGCTGAGACCACGGTGGTGGACGCCATGCTACTAGATGTGGGATATCTCATTCTTTTCTACTAGTTGTAGCTGACTAATCACAATGTATGTACCTACTCATGATAATCCTGCACGAGCAAACCAGTGTTTTTGCTGACTACATGTCGCGTTTTTACAGCCGGGGCAACGAAGGCCCATTTGGATACTCGTCGGCCCATTCTTTCCGGAGGAATAGTCACGAAGATGTTGGGCTGCAATGTCAGCCAACGCGCGGATGAACACCGGTGACTTGTTCAGGGATTCTGCACGTTGCATCTCCATTCCAAGCTGCAAGTGACGTATCAACAATTTAAAAAACTTGCAGAGACACCGGGAGTGTTACCTCTTTCCCCTCTTTCATGTATTCTAGATCTAGCTCATAAAGTGTTTCAATGTGATCGCTTGTGAAGGCAATCGGAATAAGAATCGCGTGCTTCTTTCCGAGGCGAGCGAGTCCTTTGATAGCGTCACTTGTTTGCATACCCATCCATGCAGAAGGCCCGACTTGGGATTGCCAAACCAAGCGATAAGGGTTTGAGTGGCCTAGTCGATCCATAACAGCAGACACAGAAGCAGACACTTCTAGAACGTAAGGATCTCCACGATTGACGACCGACATCGGTAACGAATGCGCTGAGAATAGGAGTACAATATCAGAGCGATCCGACGGTTGAAATTTTTGTAGCGCTGCCTCAATATTTTGCGCAATAGCCTAAAGTATACTCTTTTGAGTGAGCCAGAGGGCGACTTCACGAGTGAAACTTGCCTCAATGAAGCCTGGGTGGGTTCCCCAGCGGTCAATCACGCTCCACTCAATGTCACCCATGTCACCCGCTCTCCCGCGTCTAAAGAGCTCGTTCAAACTACTTCCGGTTGTACTGCAGCTATACTGTGGGTATTGTGTAAATGCGATAGCACGTTTCACGCCATCGGCTTTCAGTTGCCGCGCAGTCTCCTGTGTGAGAGGATTTGCATAACGGAAGGCGACATACGACTTGTGTGGTGCAGTCTCCGGATGGAGCTCGTCGAGCAATGCACACATTCCGGCGCCCTGATACTCGGTGTAGCGAAGGATGGGAGACCCTCCGCCAATATCAGTATATTGCTTTTCGATCATGGGCGACCGTCGCCTAGCAATGATGGGGGCAAGAACACGTTGAAATGGTAATGGTATGAGGTCTCCGTCCATAAAAAGGTTTTTGAGAAACTCATGGGTCTCGGCAACCTGTGAGAAAAGGGTGAGCAGAGGGCGAAATCTTACTTGCTTACTGCGTACCGTGGATGGCCCACCCATATTCAGCATTACGATGGCTGTAGAAGAATCAGAAACGAGAGGCAACTAGGGGGAATGGCCTGAGCACCTGTTGGACTTGCTGACTCGGTGAGATACGCGTTTAGAGGTCAAGATGAATGTATGAACACACCCCTTGTTTTTGACTGGGGAACCATGGAAAGTGACCATACGGCGGACATGGGAGACTAAAATATTAGCCCCATGTGCCCGAGAGAACATGACGGATGGTGTTTAGGAGATGCGGGATTTGGGACGAGAGTAAACCAGCTGCTAATTCTATATAGTGATGACTAAGCAAGAATGATTGGTACTCTATTCTACCGCGAAAATACAGTTGTGTTCAGTGTGCAGATCGGCGGATAACGGACAGTGGTGGGTACGGTCCTAAAACACAAGATGCAGCTGAGGAGCGTGAATAAGTAGGCAAGGATTCAGACTCTTCCGAATTGTCACCATAGCCGGCGATGGGAGGACCAGGTTCAACTACTGGGTTTCTCCTGCACAAAGTCCCCTGAGATGGTACTCCAGTCAGTGCGGGATCCTCGGACAGAGGGTCAGGTTGGGTGCATAAGAGAGGCGTTCCATTTGGGCGAGTATCCTGAACAGGGTAAGGAGGGGGGTCAGGGAAGGGAGATGGCACATTCAGGTACGATGGTGGATATAGTACCTGCACCACACTGCGAGATGAAGGCAACAGGGCGCCGCTCTGTGAGCAAGGCACACTATTGGCTTCCTTTGAACTATGAGCAGAGATTTAATGTTGGAAATATTGGACATACTGTACATGTGTTGCTGGACTACGATGCTAGTGAGCGGGCTACAAATCACACAGAAATCGACACACAGTGTCGCCTGATTCCTTCTTGACCATGGTGGTTACCTCACAGGGGTAACCAATTATGTAATCTATTTGGTTGCCTTTGAATATATTTGTGTCTATATGCGGTATAAAGTGGCTACGTGTCGTCGACGTGTCCTCTGGCCCACGCCCACTCCCTGCTAACCATATTTTTATTCCCCTTCCTTCCTTTCCCGACCACTCCAAGCCATGTCTCAGCCCTGCGCTTTTGTCGACCCCTCCTCTCTGTCGCTCCCCTCCTCGTCCTCCAACCGTCTCCCCTCCCCCGCCTGCTCTACCGATGACTCCACCCCAGGCCCATCTACCGAACCCCCGCGCAAACGCCCTCGCTCCGCTGTTACCCCCGAGGAGCGCAAAGAGGCGCGCGCACACCGCAACAGAATAGCCGCACAGAACTCTCGTGACCGCCGCAAGGCACAATTCGCCTTCCTCGAGCGCAGGGTTGCCGAGCTTGAAGACGAGAACAGACGCCTGCGCGCTGGCATCCTCGCCCCCTCATCCATTTCCACTGTTCCTCTACCTGACATTTCCTCTGTTGAATGTGAACAGGAACAACAACGCAAACGGGAAGAGGAACAACGTGAGCGCGAGAATCAGGAATTACGCGAGCGAATACGTACCCTTGAAAAGGGCTATGAGGCAGTTGTTCGAGCTTTGGCGGCACAGGGCAACCTCTCCGTTGCCTCAGGCATACCCACTCCCCCCACTACAAGTCCGGCCCCGACAGTTCCATCGCACTCCCAACCCTCCCAATCAGCGTCAACTATGGAGCCTTCTGAGGCACCTTCATCATCTTCTTCGCCTTCACTACTCCTCTCACCAACCTCTTCAAGTTCCACTCTCGAGAGTCCTCTCCTCTTTACGAGTGGCGATTCTTTTGATATTTCCGAGAGCCCCGCTTTTCCTGTGTCTGATACACTACCGCAAGAATCGCTCAACCTCTCCCTCACCAACGTCACGTCCACTCGCCACCTAGCACGGGTGGCGAACACTGTTGACCATCCAGCAGTGCCCCTGCAGCGGGTGGGCGATGTGCAGATGGTGATGGGACTGGTGAGCACGACAAGGTGCCTGCCAGCGACGCGTCCAAGGTGACTAGTCCGGTCTTGAGTTTTCTTCATTTGCTGACGCACCATAGCTTGAAGACGAGGCAGCGTCCGATGCTGTTATCACGCGTCTCTTCGCGGAGATCCTCGCGTCACCGCCGCTTGGCTCTAGCACTCTTCCAAGCTCTCGCGCTTCGTCAGAAGATGCGTTCAGCAAGGAGATGTTGACCACGACAGAGACCAATCCCTCTGACTTGGGGCTTGGTAAGAGTAGTGTGGACACTGTCGACTGGGCAGAACGGGCCCGTGCCGAGATGGAGATGGAGAAGCTACTGGACATGCTTCCGAACGTGCAGGATGTCGCTGTCGATGCCATCCTAAATTCCAGTGCCAGTCTTGACGTTGACATGGATTTCTCATGTGCTCTCACGTGGGATGGGGTCAGTGTCTTTTGATCTCCATCCCTGAACACTTTGGAAATTCAACGCGTTTGGCAAGTCAAAATTATTATTGCGCATGTCTCTAGGACATTATGCTTCTCTTCTCCGTCGATCTCACGGACCATGCACTCTATAAATTGCTCTCGTCAGTTGGGTCTATCTATTTACTATCCTACCTTGTCCTATTGGTCTCTTCATCCTCTTCTTACTGACATCAGGTATTTGACCTTTTGTAGACTTGCACAATCTTTGGATCTTTCACCCTCGTATCCTTCTACATTTCCACCCCTTCAATCAGTTCCAGCGAGTAACGTATACTCCTGATGCTGTTCTCCCAGCTACCATCCTTCACTCGTTTCTCCCCGTCAGGGTCTGATGAAATGGTTGATGTGGTGTGTGTGTTGGTGAGCGCTTTGGATGATATGTCTACTTCCTGTGGCTGGTTAGACTCCGCCTTTTTCACTCGGATGTGTTGGTTGTTTGGTCTGTAGTTGTGCAAATTATATGATGGTCGTTTCTGATGTCAACCTTGCGAGTGGTCGTTGCGATGTGAATGGAAACGAACCACTACGTTGTTTTGAACTTTGGCGGGTGATGCGTCTCTAGACTATGCCGTGTCCCCTTGTTTCAATTTTGAACGAGTACGTATACGAAATTTATTAATTTCTTTAATAATTAAGCACCCTCCTGTCACCCCTCCTGCCCTTTGAGCGCAAAAGGATGACAGGACCAGGCTTAGTAGCATGTAAAGCTGCACTCAGTAGAGCTACAGCCTCATCAGTGGCATTTCGTAGGAAGAAATTGACCAATAAGCACCGTTGAAATAGCTTGCTTCCCGGTCAGATGGTGACGGTTGCCAATCACCCCGCCAACTCCGCGTGGGGCAGAACGGAGGCAAAACGATGGAGAGCCGATTCTACAGGAAAGCCAATTAGGAACGTACGGGTGGTCTGACTTACCTATCGAACCGAGCGCTTTTTGCGCGAACCAGTTTCCAAGCAAATTTTTCCGCTCTGATCCGATGGAGATAGTTACGACCCACTCGTTATGAGTGGCCCAGCCCCTGTTCGAGCCGGCGGTCTCGGACACGTGTGAAGACGCGACTGATGCGAGTGCGCCATTGAATTCAGAGTAACGTGAATACACACATCTAGTCCTATTTCATCTCCTCATCATCGTGCTCTACCTGCGCTTTTGTGAGGCCGGCCTTTCTGAGCGCCTCTTCAGAGGTGTAGTCGACTCTTTTGCCCCGCGTGCGCCGGGAACGAATATTGCGGACACTGACCGAATCCTCATCCTCAAGATCTGGCTCTGAGTCATCCTCCCGACAAGAGTCAGTAAACAGTGGGACAAGCGGGTGGCGTTTCACGTACCTCTACCATGTCGTCGTCGTCGTCGTCATCATCATCATCATCATCATCGTCGCCCTCAGAATCATCGTCCGAGTCATCCTCATCCTCTTCTGTCATTTCCTCATCGTGAGGCTCGGTGTTTTTTCCTTTTCCCTTGTCTTTGGGCGGTGAGCTTGCACCCTTCTTTTTGTCCTTTGAGGGAGATCTGGGAACGCGTTAGTGTCAGGTGTCATTGAGAATACGCTGCGTACCCGGCTGCGGTGACCATGTTGAGTGTGTGAGCGTCGTGTTTGTTTGGGCGTGGTTGGTAGCGAGTGTTTGGATGCCAAATAGCTACCCGGTGTCCTTGTTCTAGGGTATTGTACTTGAAGCTACATAACCGAGCGGAAGACATCGGGCGAGTGTCCGACGTGATCGAACGCACTGAGCTGGCCCTCCGTTGGTCGCAGAGACGACTTTGTCGACACGGATATCTCCATCCGATGACCGTGCGAGTGGGAGCGTTATACTATTTGCTGTCTCCGTCTCTACACCTCTTGCTCTTCCTCCACGACCATCCCGACGCAGCGACTCGGCGTCGGCGACGACGACGACGACGACGACGAGCCCATTCAACCCTGCCAACACCGCTTTCGGTCTATTCTAGGCGGCAGCTCTCTATCCCCGTTCCCGCGAGCATCCACCTGTGTCTCTCCAATGTCCCCTTCCTCTCTCTCCTCACCCGGTGACTCCGAAAAGCCTGCCAGCTCGTTCTTTATCCCGCCCCCAATACAGCGTCTATCTCGCTCCCTCACCGGCGCACCTGCCCCTCCCACCTTCTCTGACCGTCAACCCAACCCGCCCCCCAGCTCCGCCCCCCTTCCCGGTCCTAACAGAGCGCCCACCATCGCGGACCCACTACCGTCCCAACCCTCCTCCTCCCGCCCCTCGAGCATATTTCCACGTCTACACCGTCTCGAAATCGCAGATGATATGGCTAGCAACCAGAAGAAACCGCCTCTCCTCGAGCTCAAGCTTTCCTCATCCTCATTTCTCGATGCCGTCGCCACAGACACCGAGTCCGATAAGTCGCTCTATGCGGTGGAGACCGTTGGCACGTCCACCACAATTTGGCGCTCAGATCCGTGGGACGGGTCCGCCAAGATCGCTGACATACGCTGGCCAAAGGATCTTCCCCTCAAAGGAAAGGGCAGGGATCATGCCCAGGGTGCCATGATCCAGATGGATGATCCGCGCTGGAGAGAAACAACAAGCCTCCTTAAATGTAGCGGTCTCGGAAGGTGAGACCCGCTATTCCATGTATTTCCTCGCAGAGCTTGACATCCTGTACTTGCTGTACTAGCTCCCGCAAGTTCCACATCCCCCATCATCAGCACACACTCAAATGGAAACGTGAAGGGAATACATATATAGTACGTCTCTCCAAGTGTGTCCTGTGGTCCGATTGTTCTACCAATCTGTTTCAGTGCACGACACCGAATTGCAAGGGTGCCGTGGCAATCTTGGACTCCTTCAACGATGCAGACACAGCACCCAGGTTGAGGGTGTTTGAGACCTTGGGCAACTTCCATCAATCTGTGCCTCGGCTTGATCACGCGGGTATATCTCTGTCCTTCCTCGATCACCTCTTTGTTACCGCCCTTCTACTTGTCACTGAACCCGAAGATTGGATGACCCTCGCTCGAAACCCAACCTCTCTCGACGGCCGCTCGGCCCATGCGCCACCGCTATTACGAACAGCTTCTAATAGCCGCGCTTCTCATCGGCAGTGGAGAAAGATCATGTACGGAGAACCTTTGTATCCCTCTCTCAAAACGCCGGCATTTGACAAGTGTGCCGTCAATGGTGGAGAAGACGCCGACGTTCTTGACATTTCTGAGCTACCTCCTACATTGGCCTCAAGACGCCAGTGGCGGAAAATCGTATACGGAGAGCCGCTCTACCCCTCCTTGCGCCCACAGTCAATAGATGCATTGGACCTTCCACCCCGGCCCAGTACGGCAACTAGTTTTTCATCCGAATCGGATTCCCCTCCCACCCCTTCTTCTGCACCATCCACAGGATTTTATGATTCGTTGTCGCTGTTTGACGACACGGAGAGGGACACGTCTCAAAGCGGCACTGAAACTCGAGAGGTTGTTTCGCCGACAGCAATCTCCTCTGGTACACTCTCACCCATGCCCTCTTCGGAATGTATACCACTTTCGCCACTTCCTATTTCACCAGCGCCGGGTACACGGCGAGAACTGCCATCTCCTCCGTCGTCCTATCAACCTCCGCCTTCTATCCAACCTTGGTTACATCGGTCGCGCTCATCACCGAAGCTCAGCCTCAACTCCCAATCTCCGACACTATCTACAGACGATCAGGAAGATACTACCAATCAGGGCATGCTTACACGCATAGCCACTGGACTGAACGTACGGCAGTTGCCAACGCCTCCACAAGAATTACCTGTTCAGTCACCACAGACCCAGAGTGGACCCGTGGAGGCGAGGCGATGGTCGCAAACACATCAACGGAGTTTGCCACCAACGCCAGGGTCAGTCTCGCGATCGTCATCGACACAACCACAGCATACGTACTCGTTGTCGTATGAGGTGACACCCCAATCTCTGCCCGTGTCTACCATACATCACCCGTCCGCTTCTCATCAGGGGTCCTCTGTGGGAGTGCAGAATGATGGTGGCAGACGGACACGACATGAAAAGGACCCTGATGAGGTTATCAATTGGATGCGCAATATGACGCGTGCGCACCGTCGGCGCATGTTTGATGGCGACGACGATGACCCAGGTCCCAGTCCATACGACGGCGGGTACGAGGCACCACCGCCAGCGTATAACGCCATCGATTTTTCTATGCCTCCACAGGCGCGTTCACCAATGCAAGGTACCCAGAGTTGAATAGGCATGTACTGTCTCTTGTTTTTCTTGGAACTGGATTCCCTTGTGCTAGTCGTTACGGATGTATCCCTCCTCATATTAATGTTTCTAGTCATTCGAAATATCTTTACGCATTTATGACCTATAGCATACGATACCTGGTCTATCTACTCGTCGTCGGATTGGTGCTGTTTTTGCTCGGGTGCTCCAGTCTGTGTACCACTAGAAAATAGAGGCAATAGCCATCTCTCTGACCGTACACCAATGGCAAACGTGGAAGCCATCACCGTAACACATTCCGTGGGCCAGATCGGGTCTCTGGCATCACAACCGAAAATCATTATTTTGATGGTACGTACCCCATACCTCCATTCGTGCGGTACTCACGCTCTGAGCAGGGCGTGTCCGGGACAGGAAAGTCGACGCTGGGCACAGCGCTGGCTACGGCGACACATCTTCCGTTTATCGACGGGGACGATCTGCACCCGCCAAGCAACCTGGCCAAGATGGCGCGTGGGGAGGCACTGGGAGACGCAGATCGCGAGCCATGGCTCGAAGCGGTTCGCAGGGCAGCGGTAGCGTGTGTGCAGGCGCAGACCCACGGGGGCTCGGACGCTCTAGGGGTGATCGTGGCGTGCTCAGCGCTCAAGAAGACGTACCGTGCGATCCTGCGCGCGTCGGCGTACCCGACCTGGTTTGTGCACTTGGAGGGTACGCAGGAGGTGTTGATGGCGCGTATGGTGGCGCGGCGGGGGCATTTTATGAAGGCGGCGATGTTGCAGGGGCAGCTGGACGCGCTGGAGAGCCCCGAGGGCGAGCCAGGGGTGGTGTCGGTGTCGGTGTCAATGTCGACGGAGGCGCAGGTAGAGCAGGTGCGAGACGCGCTTGAACTGTATAGCCACTAGACCCAGCGCTTGACTTGTATCCACGATGGACCACGGACATGGCGGACACGGCGGGCACGGTAACGGGCCCATGTGCACGATGAACATGCTCTGGAACACGCAGATCGTCGATACGTGCATCGTATTTCCCTCCTGGCACATCCGTTCCAATACTGCGTTTGTGCTGTCGTTTATTGCGCTCGTTCTCATCAGCGTCTTTTATGAGTATCTCCGGCTCTTCCAGCGCAACGTCGATGCGCAGATTCAGGCGAAGCTGAACAAGGGGAAGAGGACCGCAAGCCCGGGGCTAGCGAGCGGGCGAAGCACACCTGAACGTGGCGAGGACACTGGTTTGCTCAACGGACGGAGAGTTAGGCCCGTCGGGTGAGGGTCGTATATGTTTCGCCAGGTCGTCTGTACTAACCCTCGCTTCATAGGCGGACGGCGATTCCAGCCCATTATCGTACGCTGCGGGCTGCCCTGTACGGCGTTTCAGTGCTCTTGGGGTGTTTCCTCATGTTGGTCTACATGACTTATAACGTGGGTCGTCTTGCCGTGTCCATCATCGGGTACTGAACATTCCTGCAGGCATATCTCATCTTTGCGGTCGTGATTGGCGCTACCATCGGTCACTATTTCTTTAGCGGCTTTGGAGAAGCGGACAGCAAGCCTGGGGGATTATGCCACTAGTATCTTTTACCTTTCTTTTTCTTTTTCGTCTCATGTACAGTCTCTTCTAGCTTCTCTTATTTATATATATGGTCCTCCTTGTTGCGACAACAAAATGAGGCTGTGAAAAGTACAAGCATCCAGTTATGATTTCATTTCTGTGTCTTGGTCCTTTTTCGCCAAATCGTGCACCTTGAGGAGTGCATCGATCTCGGATGGCTTGTATATCTTAGCCTTTGGTTGCTTGGCCACCTCGTCATACGTCAACACTGCGAACTCCACTGTACAGATCGACTGTCAGCAACGCACAAAACATAAAACGAAAAAGACTGACGCTTCTCGCTCCCCAAGGTGGTACTGTCCATAGTCCTGCTCATCACCCTAAGTGCAAGCCCGATCGCATCATCTACGCTAATGTCATCCTTGTACTCTTGTTTGAGGAGGCTTTGCGCAGTGCCATTGTTTGCGCCGATACAGGTTGCCTTCCACCCAGAATAGTTCCCCGACGGATCCGAATGGTATAGCTGGAAGCGATAGTGTGGATCATACCCCGCGTAAAGAAGAGAGACACCAAACGGCCGTAGACCTAGAAACCCAACATGAGGACACGAAGCCGGCGCGAAAGTGAGGCATACCACCGAACTGAGTGTACCCTTGCTTCATATTGCAAAGACGTTGTGCGAGCAACTCAACGGGTATATCTTCATTGTAGTGCAGCAAATGGCTCTGCGCCACCGACCGCGCAAAGTTGACGAGCGAGTTGGCATCCGAGGTGATCCCAGCGACGCCCCCGATCACGTTTCTGCATGAACGATCCAGATCAGCGGGACATGGCGTTGGGTACGGACGTACGAGTTGAGGAGAAACATCTTTTCACCGCTGCCACCGTAGCCACCGCCTTCCTTTGCACTGGAGAGGTCGAGGAGTTTGCCTGTGACACGTTTTTCGGCGGCGAGGACGACGCCGTCTTTGGCGAGTACACCGAGGACGGTGCCTGCGTGCGAGATGGCTTCCATGGCATATTCGACTGTAAAGTGGTGATCAGCGCACTCCATGTGGCTAACGGAGGTAAGAAACAAACTTTGGTAGAGGCGACCTGTCGCAGATAACGTGTCAGAGTTGGGCTGGAAGGATGATCATCGACGTACCCTCTGGAGAGAATATGGTTGTTCGACCTGTGGATTGATCGAGTCGGTCGTGTACGATGCTAGAGAGCGATGCCACGTACTGTCATATCTTCGAGCCTGACGATATCAATGAGCTCGATAAGTTGTAGTTTGGAATGAACACATACCATGGTGTCGTTGGGGAGATACAGTGACGCGTCGCCGCGGTTGTCGTATGTATTTGCACATGTTGATGGACATGGTTTGGTACATTCGTTACGGTCTCGATATTGCTCAATTTCATAGAGGTATAGTATTTAATTTTCTGTCGCATTTTTGTTTTCACTCCTGATAACGTGATTTATCTTTTCTACTCAATTGCTTGATGAGCACGGATCTCACTGTCAAACGCACCTGGGACAAAAAACACTTTAGAGAACGTCGTTAAGGGACGCGAAGATGGCAAGCTTGTGGTTGACGGCTTGAAATGGGTTTTTACCCTGGAGCCTACCCTCTTGCAAAAGCCTCATCTGCCTAGCACCGGCCACATACCCAACCCCTCAAAATGGTGTGACGTAGATGACAACGCCTCACAGAGGATGCACACCCGTGCTGTGTTTGAAAATGTCGGAGAAGCTCTCATGAATATCTGTTAGGCTGCTTTGTCTGCCTATCCAGCGCACTGGAAGGTGAGCAGCTTTGGCATACGCAATGGATACCCCTGCGTTATCTACACGGAGCCAGTTGGGTCCACCACGATTTCAGTGTTGGAAACATACTATGATTCGCTGGTGAACGGATCGGCAAGCTGTCGGATCTTGGATATGCAAAGAAAGTCGATTCCGAAGTGCCGCGCGATGTTTGAATGGTAAGACACCGCTTGAGGTGGAACAGCAAGATTACTCTTCTTTCTATCACTGGTTCCTCGTCGAAGATTCAGTGAATCTAATGTCCCAGTGTCTTGGTGGACCACTGTGGATGCCGTTTTACCACACTGACGCAACTACACTCACCGACCAAGCTGACCGCCAATCAGCGCTGTCCACAGTATTCCGTCCACAGTTGCTATAGCACGATGCACTTGCAACATATCTGGTCATATACTATAGGAAGATAGAGAAATGCTCTCCAGAATCATTACCTTTCAAAGAGCAGGAAAATCTTACATACAGAGTTATCAACTGATTATGGAAGTCCAAACGGGCCGGTCGTTCCTCTGTAACCTCTTTATATGTTACGAAGGAAGGGATGAACTTGATGATTCACTTTAGGGTTCGGTTGAAAAGTCCCTACTTTTACGCAGCTGTGTAAAAGTACTGTTAATAACTGTTAGTTACTCGGGCACCACGGATGGGCAGTTAGAAATTGTGAAA
>JBBPUD010000134.1:0-51920 GCA_038094475.1 Phylloporus aff. rhodophaeus | reverse complement strand
CTGGATGAGAGTTCAGCGCCGCGGTAATGACTGCTTCGTTCTCACCTGGGTTCAAGGAACAAGTGGAATAAACGATACGACCGTCTGGTTCGAGCATGCGCATGGCCCGTTGAAGGATACGAACTTGAAGCCTGAACGAAGGCCATCAGTGATGAACGCCATCAGGGTATATGCTTGACAAAATTAACCCATGCAAACCATTCCCATCCAAAGGTTGCCAACGCTTCCAGATACCAATGTTCTTTCGCAGTGTTCCATCCCCGCTGCATGGTACATCACAGAGGATGCGGTCGAACAAAAGTTGGCTCGGAGTCTTTTTGACTGAACGACGTTTATCGCTTGTCGCTGATCGAAGCACGGGATAAATCGACGCGTCCAGATTGGTAACCATGAAAGCGGGACTTGGAAGACGGGCAGACTGATGAATGAGAAGGTGAGAGCGTCGGGAATCGCTATCGTTGGCGATGAGGAGACCAGGAGGTGTTGACGTTGCGGTGGCAGTATCGTTTGCATGTAACGCTTCGAGAAGCTGAGCTGTCTTGTAATCAAAGTAAGACGTGGAAAGCGGTAGCGTTGTTGACCGCTTACCTTGGATCCAGGTGCCGCACACATGTCAATCACCTATGAGTGATGAGAAACCATGTAGCATAATGGACTAGGTTGATTATGTACTGACTTTATGATGAGGCTGGACGTCGAGAAGAAGCGGCGGCAGCATGCTCACAGCTTCTTGACGTGATATATTTCCCTTGGAAACATTTGTTATTTAGCCTTTTCAAGTGAATCAATGAGAGAAACCAACCACTTCGGTTTCGTGCACCAAAAAGGAGTGGAACTTTTTGAACTCGGGTGATTTCCTCAAAACCTTTTTGGATACATTGAACTGCCATGCAAGCCCATCTGGATACCTGTACAACTATACGGTCAGGCTCCACAAACACACAATTGAAGCTTACCATGGAATCCGAGCGGGAGGAGGGATAACTTCGTCCTCAAAGGTGACGCCTTGTAGAAGAGGAACGTGGATGTCCTTGATCGTATTACCAAGTGTGTGTGCAATCCTTGGATTGAAGTGAGGAAGTGCATAACTCCGCTAATCACGATAAGCCCATACTGTCTGCTCCCTGTTATTCGGAACGTGGTTGGAAGTGGTCGTCGCAACGAATCCATAAAGGTTTCCCATTCATCATCCGGTATTATTCTTTGTGCTTGATAGTAGGTGGTGAACCGTTCATTGTGCATATCCTCCCGTTCAAGCATGCCTCGGTCGTCATCGTCTTCTTTCGGGGGTCGCGCTGTGTTACGATTAGACTTGCCTCGGCCACGTCTGCCTCTTCTCTGTAGAGCAGATGCGGCAACAGTTTACAAATAAAAATAGAATCAAACATACAGCCATCCTGATACCCAACGTCAGGTATTCTGTGACTCAATGGTAGCTGAACGGAAGCGGTTGTTTGGAACACAAGGCTTTGCCAAACAACCGATTTCGGTCATTGGATGCGACGCGCGTCCTCATCCGTTCCAATCATCCGATAGACTCTTCGTGAAGTCCGACATGGCGCAGCGCCCCACCGCAGAAATTAAGGTCCCTTCAGAGGATCCAAAGAAGAAGAAGGAAGAGGAAGAGAAGAATGTCGCAGAGAAGAAAGTTGGCGCGTCCAAAGTTAACGGTGACAAGAAAGATGAGGAGGAAGAATTGGTGCGCCAGACAAACGTGATCAACGTGACCAGCACTGATAGTTCATACTATAGTCTGAAGAGGATGCTCAGCTCAAGTCTGAGCTTGAGATGTTGATCGAGAGGCTAAAGGTACGTGTTCACGCACCTTGGAAGGGCTCGCACATATGTCTCGATCAGGAACCCAACACTGAGCTGTACAGACCTGCTCTCGAGACACTGCGTGTGCTCATAAGGACGTCTACATCCTCAATGACATCTGTTCCTAAACCTTTGAAATTCCTCCACCCCCACTACCCTGGGCTCCAGAAGCTGTTCGACGCATGGTCCCCGTCAGAGGATAAGGCAGGCGTCTCTGTAGTATTTATAGTTTTGTGACTTATAGTTTTATAGAGTCTCTTTGGGGACATCCTATCTGTGCTCGCTATGACGTATTCAGATACTCAGCCACGAGGGACTCTACGGTACCGGTTACTCTCGGCGTCCCTCCTCCCACCATCATCCACAATCTCGGAGCCAGGTTCATGGGGACACGAGTACGTCCGCCATCTCGCGGCAGAGCTCGGAGAAGAATACACACTCCGACAGGAAGGCGAAGAGACAGTTTCGCCACCTTCTGACCCTAGCGCTACTGCAAAGCCCGAACCCGTCAAAATTCCTGGGACTATTGATGATTTACGCGCACTCGCACTGGAATGCGCAAAGTTCTTCCTGAGTCATAACGCAGAGCCGGACGCCGTGGACCTCTTTGTCGAACTTGAGATGGTAGATCGCATAGCAGGGTTGGTGGATATCAACACATTTGGACGCGTTTGCACATACATGGATCGGTCAGTAACGATTGCTATCGGACTCTTGTTAAATCTCAGCCTCTTTTTTTTTAGATGCGTGACTCTGCTACCACCTTCCGATGACGTCACTTTCCTGCGTACCATCCACAACATTTATCTTCAGTTCTCCAAGTTCCCTGAAGCTCTCAGCATAGCGGTTCGTCTCAATGATGCAGAGTTGATTCGACAAGACTTCAATGCATCTGGAAATCCGTTAGTTACTATCCGTCTGCACCTCCTTTGTCGTGTCTAAGCCAAAAGTCTAGGGTAATGAGACGCCAGCTTGCATACCTTCTCTCTCGTGCTCAAATACCATTGGAGTGGCTGCAGCCCCCAGCTTCTGAGGATGCGGATGCGGAAACAGAACTTCCTGAAGATGTCGTGGAATGCCTCAGCAACACTCACCTGAGTAGGTTCTTCAGAGAGTTTGGCAAGGAACTTGGTGTTGCGGAACCGAAGAGCTTGGAAGACGTGTACAAAAGCCATCTAGAAAATACGCGTAAGTATATTTCTTCCGCTCTGAATCGTCGAGGACCCACTCGTTCTGCTGATAGGGGGAGGTTTGTCCGCAAACGTCGACTCTGCTAGAGGAAACTTGGCAGGCACATTTGTTAATGCATTCGTCAACGCCGGGTGTGGAAACGACAAACTCATGGTCGAAGCAGAGGAGGGAAATAGCTGGGTATACAAGAACAAGGATCATGGTCAGTTGCATACCCCGTCCCATGCACCTATTGACACGTTGCAGGTATGATGAGTGCGGCGGCTAGTTTGGGGCTCAGCTTGCTCTGGGATACTGACATTGGTTTGAGTCACGTCGACAAATACACGTACTCATCGGAAGAGTATATCAAAGCTGGGGCACTCCTCGCTACAGGACTTCTGAATTCTGGTGTCCGCACAGAGGCCGACGCTGCGATAGCCCTTCTTGGGGAATATATAACAAATCCCTCGCTGTCGCTGAAAACAGCCTCCATTGTTGGCCTTGGGTTGGCATATGTTGGCTCGCACCGTGAAGATCTACTTGCTCTTCTATTGCCCGCTGTGGCGGATGAGTCTACCTCGACAGAGATCGCCGCGTTGAGTGCTCTTTCGCTTGGTTTCATTTTTGTTGGAAGTGGCAATGGCGAAATTACGAGCACTATTCTGCAAACTCTGATGGAAAGAGATGAAAAAACTCTTGGGGATAAGTGGGGGCGTTTCCTGGCTCTAGGTCTTGCTCTTCTTTACGTCGGTAAATTCGTTCATATGCATATTTGTGGACCCCATACTGACCCGAGGCGTTCAGGGCTTCAGGATGTATCAGATGCGACGCTGGAGACCCTCAAAGCAATTGAGCACCCAATCTCCAGGCAAGCCCAAATCCTCGTGGAGGTTTGTTCGTTTGCTGCCACCGGAAATGTGTTACGAATACAGAGACTTCTCCACCTATGTGGCGAACACTTGGAAGCCGTGAAGGAGAGGGAAGAGGCAGCAAAGGAAGAGAAGAAGGACGAAAAGAAGGACGAAAAGAAGGAGGACGAACAGAAACCAGATGATACCTTCATGTCATTCGCCGTACTGGGGATCTCTATAATTGCGATGGGCGAGGAGATTGGCTCGGAGATGTCCATGCGACAGTTCAACCACCTGGTAAGATTGGATAAGTCCCTACAAGAGACGTTCTTACGGGCAGCGACAGATGCATTATGGTGATCCTATCATTCGAAAATCTGTCCCCTTGGCTCTTGGTCTCATCAGCGCTTCTAATCCCCAACTGCCAGTGCTTGACACGCTTTCGAAATACAGTCACGATAACGACCTCCAAGTAGCCCTGAACGCCATCTTTGCGATGGGCCTGGTTGGCGCAGGAAGTAACAATGCCCGCCTTGCACAAATGCTTCGGCAACTTGCTGGGTACTACTACAAAGAGCCTGACTGCTTATTCACCGTCCGCATTGCACAAGGGTTAGTACACATGGGCAAAGGGACGATAGGCATCAATCCGTTCTTCTCTGATCGCAACATAATGAGTCGGCCGGCTGTCGCTGGCCTGCTGGTAACGATTACTGCGTTCACGGATGCTAAAGCTTGTGAGTGCATGCTGCGTCCTCGATGACGCCACGCTCACGCTCAAATGAACTATAGTCGTGCTGGACAAGTATCATTGGATGTTGTACTATCTCGCGACTGCCATGTACCCACGGTTCCTGATCACGCTCAACGAAGAACTCGAAAACCTCCCAGTGACGGTTCGTGTGGGCCAGGTGAGTCTTGCTCTGTTCTTTGAATCAAGTTGAAGTTTTATGCCATCTACCAGGCTGTCGATGTCGTCGGACAAGCTGGCAAGCCTCGTACGATCTCTGGTTTCCAGACGCACCAAACACCGGTGCGCTTGGGGACGACGGAGAGAGCGGAGCTAGCGACGGAAGAGTATATCCCATACGCACATGTTCTCGAAGGATTCGTCATCCTACAAAAGAATCCTGGGTTTGAGAAGGAGGACGCGATGCAACTGTAAACGTAGTACTTTTGAATTAACACGTCCTTCCTTACTCGGACAAGTGGATGACTTGTCACTTCACGCCATGTCCACTTTCACTGTCGCCTCCCTTTATCAATGGCCTCGACACTGCACTCCAAAAGCACGCGAAATAGTGCTGGATATCATTCATTCGGCCAAAGCACCCATGGGGACCAAGGACATCTACAAACTTGCCGTTAAACCCGTACACGCCAACACCCCGGGACCTCATACGGGTGAAGAAATACGATCCATCAGGCAAGCCTCACTCCTATTTCACCGTCATGCCAGCAAACTCCAACACAGGTACCTCAAGACGGTCGTCCTCCGTGATCTGGCCGCCCAGAACCGCGTCGAAAAAGTCCGAACGCACCGCGCGTTCACGGCGTGGTTGTGGCAGCCCAAATCACCTACTGCCATCACCAAGTCCAGCGCCCCGTCTCCCGATATGACGCTCGCGGCGGTCGGCGTGGGCGAAGACTGGAGTCACCTCAACAAGCGGAGACAGCGCGCAAGAAAGGTCAAGGTGGAGAGGGATCTGAAGAGGGTGCTCGAGGTGCAAAAGATGCAGAAAAGGGCGGGACTGCAGCGGTAGCGTGTTGGGGGCACGTCTCTCTCTCTCTCTTTTTTTCCACTAGGACATCGTACGGGTTCGAACGCTACTTGTCTCCAGACATCTCATCGTAGTATTGGCTAGAATGAACCCGCTAATACTTTCTCCTGGACTGAAGGGGGCCCAATATGGACTTGCTCTTCGAGCCCAATGACCTCGAGCACTATCGTTTGTTCGTTGAATGATGGTTGGCCGGTTTGTATGTCTGAAACGCTTGGATTGCGAGGTGAATCTTGCTCGTGAATGAAATGTGTTCATACACTTGCGTCTCCCCCCCCCTGCACTTCGTTTGGTAGAGTCATTTGCACTCTGGTGATTATCATTAGTTTTTCTAAAGTTACACCTCGTCAAACGCCTATTCACAAAGTACCACAAACAAAGGAATCCGTGATGAGCCCCACTTCCAGGAGTGACCACAAGGTAGTGCGTGCGAGTGTCAAACGCCAAGGGATATAAGGGTAAGCGGGGGCCAAGGATATGCAAGAAAAGTGAAACCATGAAGACATATGGACATGCGTCAGGCCGAAGAGTCAGGTATCGCGGGGATCGGGCAGTGTACGAGGAAGCGTATGGACAACACAACGAGTGACCGCAAACGGCAACGCAAGCGCGAGACAAGGGATCGATGGCAACGAAACCGATGAACGCAGAGATCGATAGCAGTAGCAAATGGACTCCAAACGATAGAGATGTTGCGCTGCGAAACTGAGGAGCTACAATGCGATGACCGACAAAACGAGAAGGGAACAACACCAGGTGACGGGTAACTTCCGTGGATATAGGCGTAAGCCAGTAAAACATAACAATTGAACAAAATAAGGCGGCGACGAGGAATTTCTTGATTGCACAATAAACAGATAATGCTTGATCGTGATGATGGGATAATAGGATGCGCGCGGATGAGTTGAATGTAGGGTGTCCGTGAATATGCATGGAATAATTTTCTAGATTGTCACGAGAAAGGGAAAGTTGGCGAGGCCGACGGCGGATTGCAGTTACGAGTCGTCCTCGACTGCGTCACCATCGCCATTCTCAGTTATCGCGTCCAGACGCTGACGTTCCGCACGACAGAGCGCTTTGAGCTTGGGAAGATCGTCCTTCAAGGATACTTGCGCACTCTCGTCCCACCGGTCGAGCGCCCACTCTCGCACCCATATGCTTACCTGCACGGACATGAGTCTAATGTAAGGGGGCACCACACACACTTACCTTCAAGAAACGCTTTCCAGCATACTTCCTATGAAACGATTCATGTCGTACAGGTTTCAAAATGTAGTTTAGCATCAGGTTCGCGGTGGGGAGCAGAGAGCTCTCGGCATAAGACGAATAATGAGCCAAGTTTGCGGTCTTGAACATAATCAAATAGCGCTCGAGGACGGGAAGAGATCCACTCACCCATTTATCATTACCGAGAATTAACCGGGCCAGCCAGATCGAGGCGGCGGCCATCAATGACGGAGGAGTGGCCAACAACCGCCATTCGAGCGCCCCAACCTCCAAAAGGTACTTGCCGATAGTGCGAGCTTTGACATCGTAGTCATCGGCCTTGCTGATGCGACGAAGAAAGTGCATTGGATTTGGGAAAGACAGATCCCAATCAATTGTCTTCAAAACATAACGCTCTGCGAGGAGGATCTCGGATTCGGTGTACGACGAGTCGGCACAGTGGAGGAAGTGGGATACGGAAGGTGCCACAATTTCTTCAACCTTGGAGGCGACGAAAAGACACGTAATGCCAACCAATTGGAGCTTGGCAAGGGACACGACACGTGCGGAGAGGAAACGATCGATGATATTCACACACAAGAAGAATGTCTCCGGGAGCAGGCGGAAGCGAGCATGAACCTGGACGAGCCAGTCAAGTAGGATCCCACGCATCGACCACGCAAGTTCCTTTTGACTGGACATATAGTCCGGATTAGGTAGCGTACTGAGCTATTGGTAGGTTAGCTAGGTGAGGATAACAGTGTAGCGGATGGATACCTCGACATGCTTCATGTAGTCGAAAATTTCATTTACGTATTCGTTGACCATCAACGGATCATCGCCATCTTCAGCGTCTAGGTCGTCCCATTCGTTTCCGTTTGGATCAGCCTCTAGCTCGCTCTCGATACCAGCATCCAGTGAGGCAGCCACTTGGGCCACGTGCTCATCCTCTTCGAGCCTTGCTTCGTCAGGAAGGTCAGATGACGTTCGCCGCTTCTTGAAGACACGGTTATCTTCTTCCTCACGAGCCTCGGACTTGACATTGAGATGAGAGGCGGTCCGCTTCGACAGGTCTACCCGATGCACCTCTTGCTTGATGACACGGGAGGTGGTTGCAGCCGAGGGACGGTGAACGGCTTTAGGTTTCGCGGCGGGGGGGACATCGACAGCCATGGCATCCTCTGGGCGCACGGGGGCAGGCTCCAGATCCTCTCTGATGTCCGCTAGGGGCGTTACTTTGGGATGTGGTGCAGTGGCCTTGGAAGCACGTCGGGTTGCGGCGACGGTGGACAATGGTTGCCGATTACCCGTGGAAGGGGGAGCTTTTGATTTGATGACGACGCCGTCGAACTTTGCCTTGGCAGAAGGAAGATCGTTGGTTTTGCCCTTGACATCCTTTGGTGCAAGCGCTGTTTTGGTCTTGTTGGCATTTTTTGGGACCTGAGCGAGTGCGTCACGCTTGCGCTTGCCCTGGGTTGCCGCGTCGAGATTCTCGTTGGCTTTCGCCTTGGAGGCTGCGGCGGTGGCAGCAGGGCGGGTCGATTGGGCGGTAGACATGGGACCTTTGGAGGGGGGTTTTGAGCGGGTGATGGGACGAGAAGTAGCGTTCTCGTTGTGGTTTGAAACCGCAGCGCGCGTCACACGGCGTGTCTAGCAACAGTATGAGTGGTGGTAGGAGGAGGAGGAGGGGAACTCACGGGTATCATCGTGTCGGTGGTGAAGGAGGCACTTGACAAGCTCGCCTGCCGTTTTGAACTAACTAGCCAAAACAAGGACAAACAATAAGCGCGCCCGCGTCTAGTCACGTGCACACGCGCACAATGAGAGACACCCCCCTTGGAGGGGTCGTGCTGTGCTGTTGACGACGTACAACGATGGGTCCTCCTCGTCGGTCCCGCTCAAACTCGTTTCGAAATGTTCCTATCCAGCGACAGGACCCGCCGACGTCGCCGCCCCCATCCCTTGGAATGTCCCCCGCATCCAGATACATGTCCAACATGAAAGTCATTCGCAGAAGAGACTCATCGATTGTATCCATATTTGACCAATTCAGCCATGTCTGTGTGTATCATCATAACGGCGACAAGTGGGAGAAACAGGGCTACGAAGGGAGCATGTTTCTCTACGAGCGGTATTACCCACTCCCCACGTCCCGATCTTTGCCTGACTGTCTCCACCAGCGACTCGTACCCGCCATATGGACTCTATATTATGAACCGTGTTGGAATGGAAGACTACATACAGCGTCTATATCCTGAAGACAGCGTTGGCGTGCACGGAAGCTATCTCATGATGCGCCACTACCCCGACTTTACCGCCCGCCGATTAGCGGAGGCCCGCTCAAGACTCCCTTTATCTATGCAAGATGGCCCCGCTACGAAATTTGCATTGGAATTTGCTATCGCTGACCCAGAAAAGTTACACGACGCCGACAAGGGACGATCCCAAACAGTCGGTCTGTGGTGCTTCGCCACAGACGCAAGGGAATCAATGACAGATGTCGTGATGCGGTTCGTATCTTGCACAACCTCATTCTTTATCTTGACGCCTAGATTTGTTAGACTACACGATTATATCAAGAGGAACCTGCCATATCCTGACAAATTTAGGTATGGTCCCGACCGACCCCCTCCTCCTAGCTTCCGATCTACATCCAGACCCAGTGGTGAGCTCTTCCGTACCGGCCTTTTCTTTCTCTCAATGCGTGTGCAGAACGTGGGCATCATGGCCGTTCTGTATCAAGTGCATCAAATACCAGCATACATAGTATCTCTGAATCAGGGGAAGAAGACGATCGTCCTGCCCCGTCTGCCTCCGTTCCTCCTAACGGTCCATCAGGTCTTGACAAACTTCTCGCCAAACTTGCGACACCATCCCAGACCCAGTTGTATGCCGGTACGGGTGGATCAGAGACGACAGCTGCTAGCTTACTAGCATCTATATCTGGTCCACCTCGTACCATGTCCGTGCCTCCACCTTCGTCCTCAGATATATCCGCGCCCACACGCGGTCTTGCCCTCCTAGACACCATCTTTGCATCTGCTACCCCACCTCCACCTCGCGCCGCTTCTCGTGGTGCGACTTTGA
Source organism: Phylloporus aff. rhodophaeus (assembly GCA_038094475.1). Taxonomy (NCBI): domain Eukaryota; kingdom Fungi; phylum Basidiomycota; class Agaricomycetes; order Boletales; family Boletaceae; genus Phylloporus; species Phylloporus aff. rhodophaeus. The sequence goes on along the minus strand of JBBPUD010000134.1, from coordinate 42,004 downwards.
TCAACCCCTCTCAGCGCACTGCTTCTCGACCCACCCTACACAACAACCGTGTCACATCCCATCCTAATCCAATTCAATCGTTTACTCCTACTGCTTTCTCGCAGGACCCACACATCCTCTCTCCAAAGCCAACATCTAGCACTCTCCCACAAGTTCTCAATCAAGAGGTCATATCCAGCCTTCTGGGCCTTCCACCCTCTCGCGCTTCCTCCGTGCGTTACGAGGGTGATAATGAGTCCAGCGATGATGGTGCCTCGGAACCTGGATCCTTCTCAGAGTCCGTTCCTCAGCTTTCCGTGCCTGTTACCAACGAAAGCGGAAAGACTGGGGCTCGTATCCTTGGAGATGTCACACCTCGCCCAGCGTTGCGTGGTTTCGGTTCAGACATCAGCCAGGTCACTGATTTATTGACGGCCGCACGTATCGAGCAACAGAACACTGACACTACCCCCTCTGTTACATATCCACAAACCTCCACCAAGACCCTTTCCGTAGACTCGGAATCTACGCACACAATTTACACTCAACCCTCCCTTGATTCGGGCTCCACGTCCGTATCCGCTTCCAAGAACCCTCCAAAACGCCGACCACTCGTACCATTTGAAACCGACTCGGACCTCTGGCCATACCCTCGTCCTCCTCTCGTTGAAACTGACTCCGATGTCATCGAGCTTGACTTTGCTGACACGAGCGCCCTGAGTGATCCGGACACATTTGAAAAATACGTAGCCAAGGGAAAGAAATCAAGGCGGTCGAAGAAGGATCAGCAAAAGGAACGAGAAGAGATAGAAAAGAGCTGGGACATTCCTGCACCCATACGCCCGACCTCCCCCGTCCCTGGCCCACCGACAGGCACGCCCAACGGCAAGGCGAAACGCCCTATACAGCCCGATTGCATCAGCAATGCCGTTCTGAAACAAGCCCACGTAAGTGGTCACACGGACGCGCCCAACATCAATGTCAACGGCGCGCAATCGGCACTCTTGGCATCGCTTGCGTCACAAGACAATGCTGGTCGACTGAGAGATTTGTCGAGGAAGGATTTTGTCACCGAAGTCCTTTCCTTGATATATGTATGTCCATTTTTTCCACTTTGTGCACCTCATGTTCTTACCCGACTCTTTCTCAAATAGACGAACAAGCAGTTTGTTGACGACCTTTATCAACACTACACTTCTCAGGCCGGTTAAGCTTTCTTGGATGGCGGGTTCGTGTTGCTTCATACTCGTATCCCTTGACAGCGTTGTTTTCGGTGGCTCGGACTCGATCGTGCATGTCCGGAATATTGTACTGCTAGCCGTCGATTGCTACGAATACATCGTGCCCACATGTCCCCTCGTTTGCACATGGTCCGTGGGTGGTGTTCGATGACGCTCCTAACGAGGGCATTTGAGTCAACAGATAGTCTGAGCGCGCTAGGGATATCCCCGTTGGGACGTGCACGATGTGGACACGCGATTTACAATTGATTTCTTACAAGAGGGTCCTTCCGCCATGCTGTCTATGCCATATGCTTAAATGCTGCAGGAAAAGCTCAAGGACACTGTTCTGGGTTGCTAAAGGAAGAACAAGAAAAGACTACCCAAGACGGCCAAAGAGAAGCCAGACAAGCGCCTATTGTCTCTTGTTGCATTCCTAGTCATGGAGTACTCACAATGGATAAAATAGGATCATCCAGAATCAGCCCTGCAGACGCAAGATTGGTCTCCTCGCACATTTTACTAGGTGGTTCAACATCGGTATCGACGCGTGAACATTGGCATGTGAAAAGGTCGTAGTGCGGATTGGTGTTTGAGAGGGTCGAGAAGATCATTTGTACAAGATACCCCAAAAGCCTGCTTGTCAAGAACAGCGACCTTGTCGACAGTTGGTCCATGGACTTGGATTGTCTGGGGCGTGTATGACGCCAGAGCTCCATCAAGGTTCAGGGAAAGTTGCAGTTCCAGGTGAGAACATTTGCTCTAGGAGTGAGTGCTTCAATACACGGCAAAGGTCGCCGAATAGGCGGTTCATTCCCTGATGCTAATGTATCCACCATACTTCATATATCCTCACCGGAAATCCTGTCCGCTGCGGCAGAATGAGACTAGATGATCGGGGGGGTCCGAACAAAGCGGCAGAAACAGGTCATCTAGATCTCACTATTCCATGTACTGCAGAGATGTCCACTGTTATTCTCAACACGCTGCCATCCTTGCGAGGACCTATGTTTGCTTGTACGTCTTGAGCAGTATCGGTAGCTGCGGCTTCAACTTTGGATCGTTGCGCAAGACCGGCCGCTGGACAATCATCCACCTTCTGTCAATCTCACCGGCTGGTACAGCAAGTTCGAATTCGAACGCGCGTACGAGGGTGAAGAGAAGTGCCTTGAGTCTGCGTCAGGCGTCGCAAAATAGCTTAGCCCCGAAGACAACAACACGTGCGCGGATCACAAGACTTACTCAACAACGGAGAACCGGAATCCAATGCATGTCCTGGGTCCACCAAGGAATGTCATGAGGTGGCTCCATGCGCCTGGAATGTGCGAGGCCGTCTCTGGGACGTTCTCCCACCGTTCTGGTCTAGGGTCGAGTGTAGGTGAGCGTGGTAAATCATACAAACAGAGATCGACATGCCTGAACTCTCCCGCGTCTGGTCCCCATATCTCGGGTGACATATTGATTGCCTGTATGGGGATAGTAACCAAGTCGCCTTTCCCGATTCTGCGTAAGGAGGGTCACGACGCTGGGTACACAAGACATATGAGATATACGGACTTGATCGAGTCTCGCAAAATGCCGTCTGCGTCCCTGTATGGCTTGTCCACAGGTAATACATCGTCCTTCATCGCAACACGGTCAACTTCTGGAATAGGCGAGAATACACGGAGGGTCTCTCGCACGACAGCGTCGAGGTACGGAAGCGCCATTAGTTCATCCATTGAAGGCTTGTCAGTGCTAACAGAAAGAAGTTCTTTCCGCAGTTTTTTCTGAACCTTGGGTGATTTCATCATCGCGAATAGTGCCCATGCGGTTGCCGTGCTGTAATATCATAAGGTCCAAATACGCTCGGGGCAAACGAAGACTGTACCTAATAGTTTCATGACCAGCCACCAAGAACGTGGGTACCTCTGTAGAAGAAAGCACCAGTGTCCAAAAGTGTGTTCAAACCGTAGAAAAAAAGACGTACGCGCCAACACATCTTTGTCGGACATTCTCTGGCTCTCTGGGATGTCGGTTGCCACGTTAGCCCTAGCCAACAATGACAACAAATCACGGCCTTGCAAGCTGCCCTTTTCGATCGCACCATTATCTGTCGCGTTCGACAGAGCGGCCACCTTGGCATCTGCCAGCAGGTCTCCGCCAACGCGTTCCATTGTTTCCCGCGCGACCTTGACTCTGTGCCCATGAGTACTAGTCTGGTAGGAAATTAGTTCAAATTCACAAAATGTTATGACACTAACAATCAGACGAAGAAGTGGTATCCATGCTTGCAATATGGGGAAGAGGCTCAATTCTTGCTCCCCGAAAACGGTTTCCAATGCCACGTGGAGTTCGCTCCGCTTCTTGGTTGCATTGAGGGCGTCAAAGTTGTAGTTGAAACCTAATTGGCGTGTTTAATGACATCCTTGAGGTACTACTAGACTAAGAGAAAACTATTAATTGCTCACCTGCGAGACCGATAACATCCAGTGTCATTCTGCTCAACCAAGGTGCGATGTCAAGGTGTGTCCCAATTGTACTTCTGGCAGGGTCCTTCTCGACCTCAGAGGACAAGATGTCGCGAAGCTACGAATACCAGACTGAGTCCTCTGCGTTTAGACGATCAATTACCTACCCGAATAGCCTTTTCCAAGAAGATATCGGTAAGTGCTCGGATTTGTGCTGGACCGAATGCAGGGTTCTACATCTCGTTTTAATGCCACGGATCGAATGTACTGTATGTACACACCATAATGTGTCTCTGCGAGCAAATTATCCGATTCGTCAGCGTCGACAAAAACAAAAGGAATGGTGTTAACCTGCTGACGGTGCTGAGCCCCTTCGATGAGAAGGACACCTATGCTCTTCGATCAGCATGTGTGATCAAACACCGCTTGGATAGGCCCACCTTCTCCGATGAACTGGGATAAATTATATCTGACCTGAGGAGGCTTTTGGTAGTCGTTGGTGTGAGTAATGATGTGGTTGATCGCGCCCAAGTCCACCGTAGACAGCCGGAGGTCCTATGAGATCAGGGTCCATGCTCGGTATCGAACTCATCCCAGTGTGGTAGCATACGCTGAAGAAACCCCTGTACTTGAATGTGGGTCCATATTGATTCACCCATTCTACAAAAGGTGGCATGATCGAGTCCTATGAGCGAACAGAGACATTTAGTATGTATTAGAATGCGAAGGTGAACCAGTGGCATACGGGATTGCGAGTGTCCCCTAGATTGCCAAAGAACCAGCTTGTTCCCTTAGGACCGCGTAGGCGGCGCAGAGGTGTCGTAAATCGACGATATACAAACGGGACAATCACCCAGAGTCCAAAGGCGAATACCAAAGTAATGGTAGCAAGTAATAGCCTTGCAACAAGGATCATGATGAGTGGCATGTTGGACCTTGCCACAGTACCATGTTATATACCTCGTGCACCGGGCCAGGTCTAGAGACCGTTTTCCCACCGTTCTGTAGCTGAACACCTTTTCACTGAGAAAACACCGATTCGCCAAACGGACGGAACGTGATAAATCAGCCCCTTCCCGAACCCACACGTACCTGTGGCACACACACCCGACGCTCTGCGGTGCCATTGTTTGAAACCAGCTGTGAAGAGTCCATTGAGCTTGACCGTTCACCTTGGGTACTAATCCAGGAAACCTAGCATTCAATGAAGACCGCCTGGTATCCAAAGGAAAGAAATCATCAGCAACACGTAGTCATCGCTTGGGTCCACTGACGAGAACTTCGGCATAGACACCTCGGGGTCCGGACACATTCTGGAATACTTCCGACAACAAGCGGGTATGTTTTCGTAGTTTTGTTAGAGGTGCATTGGATCTGCATGGAATGACCAACTGTAGCCACAGGTATTACATGTATATATCGATCCTGTCACGTCTACGACGGTCTATGTTTGATTGTACATTCTGACCAACATTGGCATCTGGGGCCATTTCTTTGGATCGCTGCGTAGAACAGGCCGCTGTACCACCATCCACTTTTTGTCAATCTCACTCGCTGGTACGGCAAGATCGAATTCAAACCCGCGCACAAGCGCGAAGAGAATTGCTTTCATTCTGCATCGGACGTCGCAAATGACTTAGCCAAGTACAGCGTCAACACATGAAAAGACTCACTCCGCGAGAGAGAACCGGAATCCGATGCATGCCCTCGGGCCACCAAGGAACGACAAGAGGTGCCCCCACGCGCCTGGAATGCGGGAGACCGCCTCTGGAATGTTTGCCCACCGTTCTGGTCTAGAATCGAGAGTCAGTGAGCGTTAAACCACACAGGTAGAGATGACATACCTGAACTCGTGCGCATCTGGTCCCCATATCTCGCGGGATATATGGATCGCCTGAACAGGGATAGTAATCAAGTCGCCTTTCCGGATTCTATGCAAAGAAGCTTGTGTTATATAATAAACCACAACACATGATCAACCGAAGGCCTACCGACAATGACTACGAAGGGGGCGAACAGTGTGTACTTGTGCGCTGACAGGGCAGCTTGACCGTGTTCGTTTTGTTGTAGTCATCAGTAATTACTTGTATCACTACTTGTTGTAGTGTACATACTTGTGGCTAGCTTATGAACTACTTATTGCTTGGCAAACAACAAGTAGTATGATAAGTAGTGAATAAGTTGATAAGTGTAAAATAAGTAATGCCTAGGTTACCTGATGGATGTGCTCTAAGCCTGCCAAGTTAATGTACATATGTGGGCCATCCATAGTTGTAGATCTGTCTTGACCAGCCAGCTCTGCGATTGATGCCAAAGAAAAGAAATTCATCTGGAACCTCAGAATAGAAAGTGCCAGCAAGGTGGTTACCATGCAAAGAGAGATGCATACAAAATCTTTTGCTAATGGCCCAGGAAGTGGCACTTGCAATCCAAGCACATGGGCGTATGAGCATGGTGAAACAGGGAAATGACTCAGTGAGGAGAAAGAGTAGTTCAAAGACATCATAGAGATTTGGACGGTAGCATGGCCAAAGTGATGAACACTTGCTTAGACAAACCCCTCTTCCCTTGAGATTTTCAAAGTCTCTCTGACTAAGGATAGTGATATCATCCAGTGTGCATCCCCAGACACACCCAATGGACCTACTCTTGTCTGGAGAGCGGCAAAATTGGAGGTAATAGGGGTGAGGTGGTGGATGTGAGGCAGATGATGGTGGTGCAACCACAAAGATCAGTGATTCATATGTGGGGGAGTCATGGAATGGATAGGGCACTTTCCAGTGTTGAACATCATAAACATGGAAATGTGAAGAGAGGGGCAGGGCATGGCATAGGGCATAATAAAATTGACGGAGAGGCATCCTTGTGTGATGTTGTAGTAGAGGAAAATCATCTGAACACAAGATAAGAAACAGCTTTGAAGAGCTTGGATTATGCTTGACCTTTGGAGGCTTTTGAGGCATTTAACATTGCAGGAAGTGATCAAGAGCTACTACTATTCCTATTCAGTGGGGGGAGTATGTAAGCGCTTGCATCATACAATTACAGTTTGCACGCCATAGTATGAGAAAGGATTGCATAATTGGGCCAGCACGTGCAACACAGCCATAGTGTAGATATACTGCAAAATCTTACAGTAATGATCGCGTGATCCTGCAATACCATGTAACGTTGTATTTGCTACTTAGCGCCGTTTTGCAACATACTACCTCACCAATCTTGCAAGACCTCCACCCGACCGCACTGCAACTGCATGTCACTCACACCATCTTCACCCACCACCCGCCTCTTTCCTGTTTAGGCCCTGACTTCACCTCCCCGTTTATCACCATCGCCCTGCCACCTACTCTTTGCTCCTTCCCTGCCCTTCGCTCTGACCTGCTGCACGGCAATCAATGCGATGGTGACAACAGTGTCGGCGCCTCCTTGCCCTTCCCTCGGTATGTCCTGTCCCTGCCATTGACGTGACAACGACGACGACATGACAGTCACGATGGCGCGACTGTCGTGTTACTGTCGTTGTTGCGCCTGTTGCCCACTCCTTTGCCTGCCATGCGGCCATCAATGCGATGCCAACAATAACGCACCGATGGCACGCCCACGACCTGACCAAGAAGATGGAGGGGTGTCACAATGGCTTGCGCACCACGCATGTGATGAGGACAGTGAAGACCGCACCATAGCGCGCGTACCACCACAGCGACGATGAGAGCAGCGAGGGAAACGCAATTGCGCGCCAACCGCCAACATCCCGACGACGGCAAAATGGCTGCCACGGCCACAGCAACGGCGAGGTACAAGGGCGCATGGTGACAAGGATGGCAATAGCGCTACAACGGCATGCCTACTGCCAGCGCCTCAATGATAAGGGGAGCGAAGGGGAGCGCAACCGGCATACCTGTTGCCACGGCCACGATGATGGGCACAAAAAGAATGGCACGATGGCGCGTATCACGACCACCACGGAGACGACAAGGGCGATGAGGGCAGTGCAACGGCGTGCCCACCACCAGCACCTCAACGACAGCGAGGGAGCAATGGTATGTGCCATCACCACCGCAGTGGCGGCGATGAGGGCGGGTATGGTGCAAAGATCACGGTGGCATCGAGAGAGCGCCAGCCATGAGTACTTGCCTCAAAAGCTTCCAAAGGTCAAGTAGTAAACACACAGTTCTCCAGGAGGGTGTCTCATCTCCTGCTCTAGATGGTTTCCTCTACTCCTTCAACACAGCACACGGTTTTCCCTCCGTCAATTCTATTACGCCCTGTGCCGTTCTCTACCCTTCGCTACACGATTCGGCATTCATTATGTTCAACGCTTGAAAGTACCCTATCCGTTCCATGACTCTCCCATGTACGATTCACTGATCTTTGTGGTCGTTCCATCGTTCAGCTCGTACCCATATCACTCCAATTACCTTCAAATCTGCCGCTCTCCAGACAAGGGCAAGTCCATCGGACATATCTGGGGATGTGCTCTCTAGAATACCAAGCCTATTCTTACCCTCGCCACCACTAGCCATGGCAGACAAACCTACAGAACTTTGCACTGCATTACCTGCACTGGACGAGGTCACCGTCCTGAGCCAAGAAGACCACATGACCCTCAAGAGCCGAGGAGTCTGTCAAAGCATCTCCTCACCAGGCTGGTTCAACCGCCACCTTCCCACTCTCTACGACGCCTTTGAGCTGCTCTTTCTCCTCGCTGGGTCGTTTCCCTGTTTCACTATGCTCATACGCCCGTGTGATTGGCTCGCGAGTGCCATGTGCTGGGCTCTTTGGAATAGCTATGACATGCCGGTTCAGTCTCTGAACGGCACCTACCTCTTTTGGATCTTCTCCTTCATGGTTCCGGACGATTTTTATTGGTTTGGCCAGGACCGCAGAGCGTGGCAACGGCTCTACTAGCGGCGAACGACTGATTCCAAAAGTCAAATTTTGATTCTGCTTTCTTTATACTTGTGTGTGTCATGCTCATATGTACATTGTTGCTCTCGAGACGTTGCCACGGCTCCCTACTGCTTGTACGCCTTGATCACCATAGGCATCTGCGGCTTGCTCTTTGGGTCGCTTCGCAACACAGGGCGTTGGACTACCGTCGCCTTCCTGTCCACCTCGCTGACCGGCACGGCAAGCTCGAACTCGAACGCGCGGATAAGCGTGAAGAGAAGCGCCTTGATTCTACAATCGTGTAAGCATCGCGTCCGGGGGTGCAAGGGGTGTTAGACTTACTCAACGAGGGAGAACCGGAATCCGATGCACGCTCTGGGCCCGCCGAGGAAGGACATGAGGTGGCCCCACGCGCCTGGAACGTGTGCCACGGTCTCTGGAACCTTTTCCCACCGTTCTGGTCTACAATCGAGAGTGTGAGCACAGTCAATCATGCAAACAGAATACAGCGTACTTGAAGTCGCGTGCGTCAGGTCCCCACAGCTCACGAGAGAGATTGATCGCGTGGATAGGGATAGTGATCGGGTCGCCTTTGCTGACGCTGTGCAAGCAGGGTTATGGTGAGTTGAAGATCGGGCAACACGGGCATACCTAATAGAGTCATGGAGAACGCCGTTCTCGTCCTTGAAGGGCTTTTCAATAGGTAACACGTCGTCCTTCATTGCGATGCGTGCGGCGTTTGGAACGGGTGAATGTACCCGGAGGGTCTCGCGCACGACGGCGTCGAGGTATGGAAGTGCCATGAGCTCGTCCATGGACGGTGTGTCCGTGTCGATGGAAAGAAGCTCGTCCCGAAGCTTGTCCTGAAGTTTGGGTGCTTTCGCCATTGCGAACAGTGCCCAGGTCGTCGCCGTACTGGGACATCATCAAATCCCCATCGTTTCTGCGAATGTAAGACCATACCTTGTAGTTTCATGACCGGCGACCAAGAACGTGGGTACTTCTGTAAGAACCCGAGTTGAAAATGGGTAGTCAAAACATGGATAAGAGACGTACGGGCCAACACGTCTTCATCAGACATCCTCTGATCCTCTGAGATATCGGTCGCCATGTTGGCCTTGACCAACAACGATAACAAATCCCGACCCTGCAAACTGCTCTTTTCGATCTCACCCTTGTCTGTCGCACCTGCCAGGGCAACTGCTTTGGCTTCCTCAAGCAATTTCCGGCTAAAGCGATCCATTGCTTCCCGTGCTTTCCTGACTTTGCGCCCCTGCGCACTAGGCTGTGATCCAAATATGAGTCCAGTGTCACAATCATATGCATGATAGGACTAACGATGAGACGAAGGAGTGGGAACCATGCTTGCAACACGGGGAGGATCCTCTTTTGCTGTCCAGCCCCAATGACGGTTTCCAAAGCGACGTTGAGCTCATTTCGTTTCTCGTTTGCGTTCAGGGCGTCAAAGTCGTAGTTGAAACCTAAGCACGTTGGGTGGTGTTCGTGATAAAAACGAGAACGGCTCACCTGCGAGACCGATCACGTCCAGTGTCATTCTGCTGAGCCATGGGAAAATGTTGATCTGGGTGCCGGTGGTACCTCCTGCGGGATCCTTGTCGATCTCAGCGGACCAAACATCACGAAGCTGTACGAGGGTGAGCTAGCTGTGCTCAGACAACCCCAGAATCACATACCCGGATGGCCTTGTCAAAGAAAATATCGGTAAGCGCTCGAATTTGTGCCGGGCCAAACGCAGGATTCTACATCTCGGTTCAGTCACACGAACGGGAAATACTATCTACACATACCATGATGTGTCTCTGCAAGTCGCAACCATGAGCGCCACAAAGAGAGACGCAGACACGCGCTTACCTGCTGACGGTGTTGAGCGCCTTCGACGATAAGGACACCTACGCCCCCCAGTCAACATGTACACTCAAACACGACCTGGGCAGGACCTACCTTCACCAAGGAACTGTCCCAAATTGTACCTAACCGAAGAAGGCTTTTGGTAGTCACTGGTATGGGTAAGGATGTGGTTGACAGCACGCAAGTCCACTGTAAACAATCGGTGGCTCTAGATCCATGGCTCAGTGACCGAACATGACGGTTTGGAGCGTCTACGTACGTTGAAGTAACCCCTATACTTGAACGTGGTTCCGTATTGTCGTACCCACGCTTCGAAGCGTGGTGCGCCATTCTGAAATGTGCCATGAGATGCGCATGTGCGGTTCGAGGGAAGCAACCTACGACATCCTCAGCCTCGCGCAGATTGCCGAATACCCAGCTTGTCCCTTTGGGACCGCGCAGGTGACGTAGAGGAGATGTGTATTGACGATACACAAACTGGATGATCTTCCACAGTCCAAAGGCAAACACGGGTGCACCAGTGGCAAGCAACAGCTTCCCAACAGGGTTCATGATGGGTGAAGTGAACTCGAGCGCTGGGTGTGGTATGATGGGAATGATATAGAACCTTACCCGCAGTAGGCCCACGTTTTATATGTAGGGTGCACGGTCCAGAAACCGCTTTGGGACCAGGTTACCATGTTCTACCGGGGAAATCAAGTGGTAGCTGAGTAAAAGACGACTCGTCAAGATGGCTTCAAAGTGGCCTGCACACCCGCATTAGCCGAGCCTGTACGGCATCACGTACATGGTGCCGCCGGTCCAGGATTGCGAGCTACAAATCATGTGCAATTGCCCATAACCATGAAAACATAAGTTACTAGTTACTTGCTCTAGTGGACATGGATGTAAGAGCCAGACAACAAACGAACGAGATGTACAACCAGAGTCCTCACTTAGTCCAACAACGCTGTCCGTGGATCCTTGCCCAAACCCGCGCGTAAATTCATCACACCACCGGCAACAGAGCTGAACGCATGCGCATAAAAATAAGCACCTCGGGCCATGACCGACTGCTCCACGAGAGCCAACACGTCCGTCAACAGAATCGGCCACCCAAAGTCCCGGTGGTCCTCTTTCGTAAGGAGGTCCGAGATCAAAACGGCCCCCTGATCTCGTAAGTACTTGAGGTTCTCGGGATCGCGTTCGTCCGTGGCGATGTAATACCTTGGAAACAATGATTCTTATCAAGACAAGATGAAACCGTGAAGACTCACTTGTCATCCGCATTTGGCGGATCCAGTGTTACGAGAGAAGAATCAGCGTGAGCATTGGGCACGTCGTATGCAGTCGCTTTCCCGCCATGCATCGATACCAGTGTATCTCGGCCAGACTGTAGGTGTGTTTTGATGCGAGCGAGGTGTGCTGCAAAATCAGCTTCCATCGCCCAGCCCAATCGTGCAACTGAATAGTTGTGAATAACATAATGTAACTTGGAATCAACGCGTGCTTACAGTCCCCTCGGCGCATATGCGCAGCCATCCATAATCGCCCACCAGTCAAACCGAACATGCGCTGGTCAATCCGTTCAGCCAAATCGAGAACGTCATCTACCAGACGTATATCGTATAAGACTGTCTGCGTATAACGCTCTCGACCTGCAGCAGATGTGAAATACAACGAACCCTAGTTTGGTCAATGACTTGCTGGTGGTTACAAGAAAGCATCGAAACATACCGGTTTACGAGTAAGATGAACCTCTCCGCGCAGGAAAAGAACCCGCTCCGATATTTGGTAAAAGTCTTCGTATAGGCCTCTTATTCTATTCCTTGGGACAGCTTCGTATGCTGGTAAAATGACGTCTTTTGCTATATCGACACCCCCTCTGTGGCAGCAAGCAAACTCAGCACTCTCCTGACCGGAAGCACACAATCACTTACGCGCCGTCATAGGTATAGACCACCTCGTGACCGTTTTCTCGGAGAACCTCACCGATCTCCTCTACTGTCGATGTCGATGTGATGCGGTGTCCATCTTCTACGACCCTTTGAACATCGCTCCAAAGTATGACAGGTCTGTCTATGGATGTGACTTCTGTCAGAGCGCGGTAGATCTCTGAGTTTGGCTCTGATTCCGTCCATGAACCTATTTGATCCCGAGAATGGTCACCACCAGACTCTTTCCATCCACCACGCTCGCGCATGTCTTGGGGTATACGATCGACGCGGACCATGTAACCCGAATCGTACCAGTCATTCTCGATGGCATGTAAACTGGGGCTCAGAGCTCCCGCCGTGTTACGCGCATGGTAGGTATCCACGTCCCAGTGACCATCGCTCGACTCGAGGTCGGGAGAGATGTTGTGTAGGCGAAGGTAGTCTGCAGTTGTGATGACGGAATGAGTTTGCTGGAGGTGCGAGATGTTGAACATGAGGGATATGGGTATTCTCCAGGCCATTTGCTGCTCAATGGGAAGTTCGCGCCATTCATCTGAATTTACGGCGTCGCCACGATTCACCATTGTCGCATACGCCGCACAGGTTGGTCTGGACGCAAAGGCTCAGAAAACAGGTGGTATGGGGATTGAAAAGTGGTGCGCACAGGTCGAATTCGCATGCTCGAGCGTATACAAAGGATGGTATGATGGTTGTTCGATTGAGTATGCGGCCATGAAGGAGAGCGGTTTCGATAATATAACGCATCTACCGTTGCAATGAACATGCAGAGACAGTCTCCCACAGAGGCCACGTACGTTGTTCCAGCCTAGCCACAGACTATAGTCGCGTGCGTAGAACCCATTCGTTTTGGAGACCATGTCGGTAAGGTAATCCAAATAGTGTGTGTCAGAGGGGCCTGGCTGCTGCGGGTGATTCTGGGCAGATTGATCGGTCCAGATGACTTCCTCGCTCAAGATCGTCTGCGCAGGAAGCGACTGGCTAAGGAATTGGAATTTGGCGCCATAACCGATGGTAGACAGACTGAACCCGACAAGTATCCCGACGAGAATGGCCACGACGAGGAGCGACGGAACAGAGTTGGTTTTACCTTTTGACATGATGAGACGGTGAAAAGAAACATGCAGAGGGTGGTGTTGAGAGGAAAAAGAGGCGGTGATGGCATCCCCTGAATACACCTGTGCCTACTCCAAAAAAAAAAAAAAGGAAAAAAAAAAAAGAAAAGAGTACGACTACATCTTACATGTTTCTGTTTCCGTGTCTACATTTTTTTATTCGACTTGGTGAGAGACCATTTGGCGCAGCACATTGGTGATGATCCCAACACAGCAACAGCAATTAATCAACATTACTCTAACAACCAAAACATAGGTCCAATCAGTCAACCTTCTTGTCTTCCACAGGTTTTTTGCGCTCCAAAATCTCCACCCATTTCCTAGGGAACCATCCTTCTCTTCCATCCCGCGTCCGTCCTCTCCACCACTCACTCTCCACTTCCAGTCGGGGATCAACCTCCATCCCTGTGCTTGGGTCCAACTTTCCCATGATCGCGACAATCTCGTTCTCCTTCAGAGCAAGTTCGGAAGGTGACGACGGTGTGAATGGATATAGCGCTCGACCAAACGAAAGCTTGGAAGGATCGAGCGGCCCAAGTTGGATACCAGGCTGGTTCTGTAGTTGCTGCTGAGCACGCTCATTGAGAATCTTGATCAACTTCGACATCGCATATGGAACACCAAAGATGGCCAAGAAAAAGATGATAAGAGGCTTCCTACTCGGCCTCGGTGCAGGTGGTCCTTGAGGTCCTTGAATAGGGCGTCCATTGATAAACTCCCTGAATTCGCCCTGCATTGCACTGGGCTTCCCGGTGACAAGTTCCTTCATCCATCTCACGAGTCCAAACAGTCCGAGAACGCTCCCCAGGGCATTCCGCAAGTGACTGAATTGTTCGACAACACCGACCATGGCAAAGAACGAGCTGTGTGTCGCCATAAACGTCGACTCGAGCATTTGCGCAACACCGGTAAAAGTCTGCACGATAGAGTGAAGGAGGGAGAATGTGTGTTGGGTGGTTGCTTCGAGCGTTTGGGTGAGTGATGGATTGTTGGGATCCATGCCAGGGTGCATGCCCGGCACACCCATGCCCGGCACACCGCCATACATGGAGTTCATTCCGTAACCTCCATACCCATACCCGCCCATCCCACTGTATCCAAGACCACCACCGTACAATGTGTTGCCGTACGGGGAGTAAGTTGAGCCGAATCGCGAGTATGGTGAGTATGCGAGGGAGTTGTAAGGTGAAGCAGCCGCTGTATAGGGCGGGGTGGACATGGAAGGGTTGGTTAGCAATGTTGGACGAGCAGGAACGGAGGGGAGTTCAGAGGACGATGTTGCTACCGTCGTCGTTGTCGACGGCAGCGAGGGTGGTGAGGGAGCGGGGGGTTGTGTGCCCGCCCGCTCCCATGGCTTTGGCGGCGATGCCATCGAAGTGGTATGCAAGGTATCGTGGGAAAGTTGGACCTGTTTCAGCCCAACAGAATAATCTCGTACAAACGCTTTCTTCGTCCTACATGCACATTCCCGTCGAAACCCATGGTTTTGCTCATCTTCATCGCAGTAGCCACGCGCAGAATGCTAAAACTCAGATGAGATACAAGTCCTTCCGTTCTCCACAAACTCTTGAATCTTTGTTGCCATGCCTAATTACTCACCGAACGACATATCGTTGACTTCAAATCAGAATGCCACCATAACCTACTCTTTCCACAAGGGACTTGTCTCATCAAAATCAAGGTTGCAGAGTGGGCCAGGGAAAAGAAGTTGTTAGTTTATCCAGTCCTCTAACCGGCACATGCACACGCCTAACTTCAGGATCAATGCCACATGGCGTGCACAGAGATAATTTCTCCCGTTTATTGCGCCCGATGCAGCCTGTCATACCGATGTCGGGTACGCGAGACATCTGGAAATCGATTCCTCTTGCCATGACTTCTCTCCCCACCGCGCTCATGTTGACATACCCAAGAGTACGACCAGGCCAACGCGGTTCTTGCAACTTTATACGAACTTGCTCTTGCGGGCGTAGGCGTCGATATTACGTCCTTTACATCTCTCAGAACCCGCGTCTCGCATTTTCAAGAGTTCATTGATCACCATGCGTCAAAATCCAGCAGTAAACCAGTAGGATCTGTTGGCTCCTGTGAGCGTAAGGGTTCACTTCATGGGAGGGAAGCATTCAAGAAACGCGGGTTCACCATGGTGTATCAGGTACCGTGAGAAGTAACTCCAGGCTTCCCATTATGACGTACCCCTGGAGTCGAGAAGAATACTTGATGGGCATCGAGAGCTGCAAAGAGATCATCGTGGCCATCCAACCAAACACGGTTGTGATCAATCTCGATCTCATGTTTTACTCTGCAATGGATGCCTGCGACCTTTTTGCAGCAAAAGCTTATGATTATATTGCCTTTCTCTATCATGGATGTCGCTGGGAGACTACAGCCCTATTCAACAGTGTCTTGGAAATACCTACTGTCAGTCATTGATATCGTCTTTGACATTTCAGATTGGCTCATCTTCACCTAGTATATCGTCTGGATTCCCCTCAAATGGTGCCTCAACTGTGTCATGGGCGACCTCGACGGATGTCAAGAAAACTCAGGCCCCGCATCGCTCGCCTGGAATGAAACCTGTCCTAGGCCCTCAGTTTCGACCTGGAGTGATACACATCTGTCCCGCGCTGGTCGAAATCAGCTTCCCGTTGGCGGTTATTCCCAACGAGACACGCTTATGCGGAGCTGATCTCATCCTTGTTGACCTTCATGAGGAATGCAACCCAGCACTCGTCAAGTGGCTCGACAATGGGACAACGGTGATGATCAACCTTGGGTCCCACGTCATCTCCGATGGCAAGATCGCGACATTGGTGAAGGAATCCGTATTTTGCTAGATCATCACGACAGAAAAGGCGCCTCCAAAGTTCAGGTGCTCTGGAAAGCCAAGGGGATGAGAGACTTGCCAAGGGGATTCACGAGATTCTCGGAAAAGAGATGGCAGAGGCGAGGGTCAAGGTCGTCGCTTGGTTGGATCCGGAACCAGTGTCGGTTTTTCAGCAGACCGGCGTGGTTTGTACGGTCCACCATGGTGGGGCGAATTCGTTTTATGAAGGTGTTTGGTGAGTGACTGTTTGTGGTGTGGTGCGTAACTGGACCTAGTTTCTAATAGGTCTGGTTCGCCACACATTGTCCTCTCGGTATGGCTTGACACATGCCAGTATGCAAGCCGGGTCGAGGTGTTGAACATTGGTATCTTTGGAAATCAAAGTTGTGCGCCGGGTGTTGAGGCTAAAGGGCTTGGGCAAGCTGGTGAGAGCGACTGGTGATACTCGGGAGGCGATCATGTTCAAGGCGTACGTTTGAAGAAAGTTTGAAGAGAAAAAGGCAGTGGAAGAAAACTTGCGTTGTGAGATGGCATACATTAGTGCGTGTCATTGAACCCAAGCTACGTCAAGTGAAATAAAGGCGACGTTATACATAGTTGAAAGAGACATCCAGTTCCTGGGATGCAGACTCTAAGTTGCTACAAGTAGAGAGAGATAATGAATGAGAGATACTGGTACAGGTAAGTTTGAGTTGTGGATCTAAATGAACTATGAGTGTGTGTGGAGTCGTATTAGTCGATGAGCTCGGTTCCCTCTGGCCCGAAACGTGGACGGCGCAGTCCGTTAGTGGTGCGATTGGGGGTGGGCTCATCTTGATTCCTCGTCGCTGGTCCGGCGTTCTCCTTCAAAGCCCTCCCTGGTGATGCGTAACTCGAGTCGATGAGGACAGTTCCTTCGGGGCCGAGCATCTGACGACCGTGTCGATCGAGTAACTCTCCGTTGGGTCCCCTGAGGACAGCGCCTGTCTCTTCTAGGGAGACCTGGGACATGGTGTCGGACAAGTCGCTGTGGGAAACCAGGACGGTGTCGTTTGACCCTCGCCTTTGGAGACGACGCGGCGTCGAGGACACGTCTGTCTCCATCTCCGAGTCTTCGTAGCCACTCTCGGAAAAGCCCTCCTCTTGTTCAACGCGCCTCTTTTCAGCCAACAGCCTTTCTACCTGGACGCGGACGATGCGCTCCTCCCGCTCGTTTTCCAGACGTTCGACTTGCTCTCTCGACAGGTTTGCGGTCGAGCCCACCGGATGCCGGAGAACGATCCTGGCACCACCGTTGAAATCTCGAAGGACCCCATCCTTTTCAAACAGGCAGCGAACACCCTTGTCGCCGATTCGCGGAGGACTCGGCTGGAGCGGCTTTGCTTTCTTGACAGGGGTCTGGATGACAGACCCAGCATCGAAGGGCTGAGGTGCCATCGGGGTTTGCGGGAATGGGACACGCGTGCCATTGCTGGGCTGTGCTGGCGCGTCGGGGTGAGGCGTCGCGTCGCGTGCGACGGTCATCTCGATATCTTCTTTCTCAACGACCTCATACTCATCCTCGGGGTAGTGCCAGCGCACGTGGATGCCCTCGCCGGTGTCGGACACGGCGACCGTGGTGAAGACCCCATACTCGTCTCGGCATGCGAGCCAGGGGGTACCTTTTGTACCTTTGGCGTTGGAGGTCGGTTTCCCCTGCGCTCGCTTCTCCTGCGCCCGCGCAGTTTTGGCTGGGGAAGACTCTGTCAAGCTCTTTCGAGGTTTGGGTGGTAACGGAGAGCGGCCGTATACGCTGTTGCGGGTGGAGCGACCGGGGGAGGGTTTGGACGTGCTACGCGTCTGGGGTGCCATGCTGCAAGAACCTGCTTGACTCAATGCTAATTCTAGGTGGCAAGGGACGAAGAGGGAACATACGTGGTCCGGATGACTGAGAGTGGGGTGCAAGTTGAGTGACTGATGCTTGTTGTTTAATCCAGTTCATATAGATATTCGCTAACAGCATTTGCTTTGATAGCCGTGGTGGCCGTTTGACTGAATCTCTTTGTTCTACTGTGGATGCATTGTCTCCCTTATAATGGCAGCGTCGGGTGCCTCGTGGAAACCGCCCTTGTCAGGGGCTATTTCTATTTATGGTAATGTGGCGGCATGTACAGCCTAGCTTGGTACGTCCCTTTTGGCGCCATCGGCGGCCTGTTGGCAGTTGGGGTTCTGACTCGCAAGACGTGTGTAGCTCCGGAGACCACTCCATGTTCCGGACGGTGAGGTTCGGCAAGTCGGTGCATATTAGTAACCTACCTGACCTCGTCAAAGCTGTTGGCGCGGTCCGGATGTGTTGGTCACTGCCTCGTAGCGTTGCACTTACCATTTAGGCACTTTCCCCCCGATTGCTTTGAAGAGAGTCACTGGTGTGTGGGTCCTTGTTTACGACACCGCAGTTAGTCCACTCTTTCTTGATGGATTGTGCTCGCGCTTGGAGTTCAACAGAATGTGGACCCTAGCGGAACCTTCAGAAAACAATAGGAAAGCGGTATGGAGACGATTGACCGACAGAAATGGTAATGTGGTATCGTATTGGATGCTTCTGGTATAAGACGTGGAAGTATTCTTCCTACACGTCAAGTTGACCCACCCATCACACCGAGTCATTCAGTCTAATTTGACGCCATCGTCTCTCTCCCAGTCAGTGTCCCTCTTTAGTTAGTTTTTCTCTTACTTATTCTGACTGATTCCCAGGCATGTTCGTCCGGCGTGCCGCCCATCATCCTTACAACTCACCCTCTCCTAATTCCACGCCTGCTGGTCTCGGGTTTGTTGACTACATCAACCCACGCCGATGCTTCGACATATTGCAAGGCTTCGACTTCCCAAACCTGTGTTCTCCCGATCCAAGCCCCTTGAACAGTCCAGTCAAAGGCTCGCGTCGTTTAGCAGAAGAATCTCTTTCTGTGCCGCGTATTCCAGGTCGATACCCTACCCTTGGCTGCAATAAGCGCAACCGCGCGTCCACACCGACTCCCGATATCGACGCCCCTGCCGAGAAGCCCGCCCCGAAGCCCGCCCCGCGCAAAGCCAAACACGGCCCCAAACACCTCTCGTTCACCAAGTGGCGCAACGGCTCCGGCACCGTCTCCCACCATCACCGCTCGCAAAAGTTCAAGGAAAAGCGGGACGCGGCACACAAGCAGAGTCCCGAGTGGACGCGCATGCCACGGCCGCGCCATATCACCGAGCTCCGGAGGGAGGCTCAGGCGCTGATGAAACCCGACCTCATGAACGACGAAGACGCGATCTTTCTCAAGCAGCTCAAGAAACTTGAGCTCGAGGAGGGCATGACGCGTGGTCTCGAGGAGTGCCGTGAGCAGATGGCGCGCGCTGCGGCCGAAACGGACAAGCGGCGCAAGGAGCACAGAGCGAGAGACAAGGAGGCTGACAAGCTGTGGGCAGAGCGTGATGATGATGAAGCATCGGAGGATCAACGGAGAAAGGCGAAAAAGTCTATGCGGACCCGTGAAAAGAGGACAGCATCGCGTTTTCGACGGATGGAAGAGGCGGCGTTGCGGGCAGACCAGGAGCGACATCGCGCCCATGAAGCACGGGAGCGCCGAATCCGTGAAGAGCAGGAACGCGCCTTTCGCGAGGAGCTTGGGCGCAAAGCCAAAGAAGAAGAGCGCCGAAAAAAAGAGGAAGAAGAGTGCCGACAGCAAGAGGAGAGGGAACGTCAGGAAAAGGAGGAAAGGAGGCGCCGTTTCCAGGAGCAGCTACGGGAGTATGAGCGCAAACAAGAAGCCTTCGCGCGGGTCCTTCGTGAACACAAGGAACGCATTGCAAGAGAACGACGCGTACGTGCCGCCCGAGAAGAACGTGAACGGATCCTCAGGGAAGAACGCGAACGCCTTGCTAGGGAAGAGCGCGAACGGTTCGCTAGAGAAGAATATGAACGTCAGGCGCGCTTCATGGCCGAACAAGCTCGTCGCACCGCTGAGAAAGCCGAGCAAGAACTCCAGCACTTCTTGGTGTACGAAGGCAAGTGGACCGAACTGCGGACCAATGACGCGTTATGCCTCATCGACGTGGGGGACATGCCCTGGCCGGTGTTCGGCGTTGTTGCGTCTGCAGATCAGATCACTCTCCAGGAGGTGCGGAAGTTCTTGTTCCATCCCCAGCGGCCTGGCGTCGAAGGCAGAACCGTACGGGACAAAGTGAAGGCAGAAGTGCTACGTTTCCATCCTGACAAATTCAACGCGCGCATTCTGCCCAAGATCCAACCGTCGCAGCAGGCGATCGCACAGGCGATCGCTGGCGCGGTGGCGAGAATACTTACAAGCATCATGACGGAAGAAGCAGAACAGCAGAACTAAGACTGTACAAGAATGTTGTAAGATACAAATAACGTTCGGAATCACGTACGTATTCACATTGGCTCTCTTTAAACACACACGCTCCTTTTTTTTTACCAATCCTTTGATACAAAATTATTAGTAACTGATGTAAATACTTCCAATCGCTTGAAATACCCACACTCCTTTTTGATTTCTCCCGATCGGCATCTGGAATCTATGCAAGCACTGGTGGTGCATGATGATCGATGGACAAGATAAAGCCGGCTCCGGACTCAGAAATGTATTCAATTAATGTCACCGAGCTTGTTTGCTTTACTCGTCCGAGCGTACGTCTACAACGGGGAGTCTCACGACGATCATGCATCTGCCCAGATGCTGCGAGCAAGATCTTTCACGAGCTCCAGCTTGCGCTTCATATCCGCTGCTGTAAGCCGATTGCCCTCTGCATCCGACGCGAATCCCCACTGTGGTGACACACCAATCCATTGCAACGCTTCTTCCTCAGTTTCTCCCGTACCGCTCGCTATGGTCCGCGCTGCTTCGAAAACCCTCTCCTTCAGCTGCGCCTTGTTTTCTAGCTCGGGGAATTTACTCGTGATTATCCCCAACACGAGAGATTTATGTTTCGGAAGGTGTTTCAACGGCTCAAACGTACCTGCACCAGCCCATGTCAGCTTGAAAGCAAAAGAGGAGCGGAAGGCGGGTACCCACCAGCTCGCGGGGTATCATACTCGAGATAGTAACAATCCACATTCATGTCATTGAACAGCTTCGTCGCGATCGCGTCATATCCTCCTTCCGTAAAATGCATTGACCTAGCATTTCCACGGCAGATATGTAGGCTAACTATCATATCCTTCGGACGCGTTGCAAGGCAGTTGTTGTACAGCCGAATGTACACCTCTAGAAGGGTATCTGGGTCTTCACCTTCATCCCTCAACCCTTGAAACATCGGGACGTCACAAAAGAAAGTGAGGTTGGGATCATCAATTTGGACGTTGCGATACCTGGCTGCATATAGCACCTCGAGTTCTTGTCGGTAGGCGGCTGCGATGTCGTTGAAATATCCTTCTCGGTCACTGTATATTCCTGGCGCAAACGCATGCTCTCCTTATCGTCGCATGAATTGCAGTGAGTTGTTCAGGGACAAGAAATTACGCGCACCGTGGCGTAGATGAAAGTACTCGGGTGCTACCATTGTCAGCTTGATGTTTTTGACCTCATCAGGGCGGACCACCTTCTTGAGCGCCTCAAAGTGAGGAATATAGCCTGATTTGACATGCCTGATCCTGCTTGTGCACAACAATGCCCCCTTAGGCTTGATATCTGAAAGGTATGTAGACACCGAGTTGCATGACTTGCAAATAAGCCCTTACTATTGGCAACAAAGCTGCGCACGCTAGGTGCGTAAGGCTATCTACTGGTGAGATATTGATCAATATGGTTTCATTATCGATTCACCCTGAACAATTTCCAAGGAGGATTTTGAACCTCTTCGAAGGCATTAGCTCGGTCTCCCGCGATTACACGATTGTAAGCGTACCCTCAAATCCTTCTAGGTGCTCAAAGAACCCGTCGAAAAACCTTGTTATTGACGATCAGGTACTGGTCTTGTTCGTACATGGTTCGCCTAGGACTACGATATCAATATGCTGCGAAATAATGCCGTGGGCTCACCGACCTGTATTCGCCGTCTGTGAGTCCCATTATTCCGACTTCCCGCTGAAGATCGACCGCCTCTACGATGGCCCTATCTTCGATCTCTCGTAGTTGCTCTTGAGTTAGCTCTTTCTTGGCAAACCTTTTGCGTGCTTCGAGAAGGTAGTATGGACGGAGCAAGGAACCAACATGTTCGGCATGGAAAGGTGGTGCGTACTTGGGTGCCATGTAGGGAGGCAGGAAGCATGGAAGCGGGGTTCTCAAACCGATTATACCTCAATATAAATGCTGATGTATGATAATTGATTGCCGACGCAGCTCTAGGACCGGTCAGACTCCAGTCAGCAGGGTTTCCCAGATTCCAGAGACCCAGAGCGTACCTTACTTACATCGGGAATTCTAGTCGTTCTCATGAGTTCTCATCCATCACTGCACTCTCCAGGGAAAGTAGAAAAGCGCATAGAACTAGTTGAAGATCATAGAATGGGATGGGTGGAGCTGGACCGATACTGTGCGTGAGATGTGCTCCGATGAAGTGGAGTACGAACCAACTGAAATAGTTGTTAGACCAAGCAACTGGACTCTTTGTATACAGCCCGAGGTTGTGAATGGGAGTACGAGCATATTGTTTGGCACCAGTCCGTCCAACTTACTTTCCCACCCAAGTTGTTTCCTCCCGCCACTATCTTCATCGTGAGTGCACCATCATTTTCAATCGTTCGTTGATCATCTCATTCTCTCTAATAAAATATTCCGTGCTTTATTTTGCTGTTGCAGTCTCACTGTGCTTGCCCAAATCACCCTTCCTGTGCTCTAGTATATTCAACTTTCCACTCCCGCAGTGTCCGACATCTCTACCAATCTGCCGTTTTGTCTGGAGCTCCCCTACCCCACAGCCATTTCGCCTCGTCTTCTCTATCCCACATAATTAAATTCCCTTTCCTCAGGCTGCTGCCGTGTCAACTATCCTGTTCGGATCCCCTCTCCTCTGTTGTCCCCCCTTGTTGCATCCTTTCGCTTATACCTTTTTTTACCACCGTCAAGCCTTCCCTCATCCACTTTGAGGCCGATATTCTAACTTCTGTCCTTACACCCCGTCTCTGGCTCGTTTCTCTCTAATCCTGTGCCTGTTCTTGCCGTTGTTGTAGTCCGTTCTGCCGTGAGTCATAAGTCCAGGCTTAGTTTCTATTTCTTACCTACTGATCTCTTCTCAACCTTGCTTCTGTTCATCATCATCCCATTCTCACTCTTTGCATGCCAGTTCTAATTGTCTGCCTTGCAGGTTTCATTCTACTTTCCTGACTCATCCCTATCTTGCTGCCATAATCCAATCAAAGTCCTACTGAGTCTTGTTGCTTACCACTCTGATATCTCACCCATCTGTGCCTTCTGATTTGTCTCTTCCCACCTCTCCCAGCCATCTGGTACCCTGATTCTCTATCCATTCTGCATATTGATTCTGCATCTCCTTCTATCACTGCTCTGCATCTTTCCTCTGTCACTATTTACCAATGAACCATGGTCCATAAAAACCCTGAAGACATTACCTTTCAAATCACAGGCATGTTTCTTCTGAGTTACATGTATATGCTTATGCATACTTATCTCTTTTCCTTAGTTGGCAAGCTGTCCCTCTCATCTCAACTTGTGTTACAAGGCATCCATGTCACTGTTGGTATTGGTAAAACATCTAAAATAACATGCCCTGGGGAGCTGTCTGAGGATGGTCTCACAGTAACATGGGATCATCCCTTTCTCTTGTAAGTATCATATAGTGAAGACAGACCTTCTGAATGTCCTTGTTTACCTTGTTATATAGTACAGCACCTTCCACCTCTGTTGTTAGAGTTTCTTTGTTCAATCTTCCAGAGGAACTTACCCAGCAATGGGAGAAAAAACAATTGGGTGGTCAAGTGGTTACAAATGTAACTAGCTTGTTGGAG
Organism: Phylloporus aff. rhodophaeus; assembly: GCA_038094475.1. Taxonomy (NCBI): domain Eukaryota; kingdom Fungi; phylum Basidiomycota; class Agaricomycetes; order Boletales; family Boletaceae; genus Phylloporus; species Phylloporus aff. rhodophaeus. The sequence continues at coordinate 17,799 of JBBPUD010000134.1, read as the reverse complement.
TTTGGAAATGTATGGCAATGTAGGTCCTGTGAAGTTCTATTTTCTTATTCCATATGTTAATGCTAGTATATTAGCTAATGTGTCTGGACTATCAGTTGGCCTTGCAACTCTCTTCATGGCATGTGGTGCCAGTGATGTACTTGTAAGATTTATATTGTAGCTCTATTATGTACATCTGATTAAATATGTGTGCTAGACTACACCAATTGGACACAACTGTCTATCAGCTCTCAAGGAATATTCATTGAAACTGTACAACTATGGAGTATTCTCCAAAAATATATCTTGTGTGGACACACAAATTGAGATGGATCTAGCAAGACTGGACCTTTGCCCATTAGGCCATGTAAACCATACCAGTGTCTTGCATTGGCTTGCAATTAGCTTTACAAGATGTTATCATCAGGGTGGAAACATTGCAGATCTCAATAGAGCCATTGAGATTGCACAAACTAGGCTTGACCTTTGTCCACTGGGCCACCCAGAGCATGCTGAAGCTCTTGAATCACTAGTAATGCCCTTTTGGCACTATTATTGCATTCAAAAAAATAAAGATGATCTAGACAAGCTTGTGCAGATGCAAGAGAATTGGCTTGACTTGTGTCCATCAGGCCATTCAAAATATGCAAGGGCCCTTGGGCAATATGCAAAAGTCCTATCAGAATGCTATGATGTACAGGGAAACATGAAAGACCTAGACAAGGCTATAAGAATGGCAGAAAAAAGACTTGATCTCTGCCCAGGAGATCACCCAGATCATGGTGTAGCTCTTGGAAGTCTTGCAGTATACCTCAGTTCACGTTATAACAAAAATAAATGTTTGGTGGACCTGAACAGAGCCATTGATCTTCAAGAGCAGCGTGTTAAACTATGTTTACCAAGGGACTTAAACTACCCTATTGCTCTTGTTAACCTTGCAACATTCTTGGGCACTCGCTACAAATCCTATGATGAAATAAAGGACCACTTTGATTTGAAAAGGGCAATCATATTGTATAGAGAGACACTTCACATTTATCCAGTTCATCATCCCTCTTTTGCTTACATTGCCCATTCATTAGCAACAGCACTTCTTCTTCCCTTTGGGTCATCACAATCATATCAACCTCCTAGTCAGCTTTACAAAGCTTTTGAAGCCTATGGGCTATTGAAGAAATGTGCCCCAGCAGTTTCACTGCATTTGCTGCAGGCAGTCCAGGCTTGGGTTCAGGATGCAGAAAGGCACAATCACATCACAGTCTTGGAGGCCTATCAAACAGCCCTCAATACACTAGATCACTTCACCTCCCTTAACTCTTCATTAGACTCAAGACATGAGATAATGCAGGCAAGGGTGGCTAATTTAGCCAACAATGCCTTCTCATGTGCTATAAGGCATGGAAACTTCCAAATGGCCGTGGAGCTTTTGGAACAAGGCCGAGGGATACTGTGGAATCAACTTTCCCGCTTTGATGTCCCAATAGCCGCATTGGAGAGTCAAGGTGATCAGGGACATAAGCTTGGGGGAAAATTCACACAATTGAGTGCCAACCTGAGGAAGCATGCTCAGCACAGTATCGGAAAGGGCTCAGATTCATACTGGAGGGTTCAACAGGAATGGCAGTCTGTTGTGGACGAAATTCGTCGCTTGGATGGGTTCTCACGGTTTCTCTTGCCGCCTCTTTTCGACGACCTTCGATATGCCGCAGAGCAGGGACCAGTCATCATCGTGAATGCAAGCAAATACACCTGCGATGCGCTCGTCGTTCTCTACAGCCGCGCACCTATTCATGTACCCCTTCCTTGCTCACTCGCCGATGTCGATCAGTTATCTCTGCAACTATCTGAGCTCACAAGGGACGCGCATGCGTATGGCGAACACAGGGAATCCTGGGTGAAGGAGATGTTGCGCGACTTGTGGTCTTCCGTGGTTGAGCCCATTTCCTCTGTCCTGCAGGACGATGTCCAGCTCCCGCTAGGCTCGCGCATCTGGTGGTGTCCTACCTCCAAATTTACGACCCTCCCGCTCCATGCTGCAGGTCCATATCGCAAGGGGAAGAAGAACCTGATGGACATCTACGTCTCCTCATATGCTCCTTCCCTCTCGGGCCTCATTCGCACGCGTGAGCGCGTCCGTGCTCAAAAGGCAGCCCGTGATGCCTCTGGCACGGCGAACACGATCTCGTTTGCGGCCGTGGGCCAGGCTCGACCGAGTGCAGACGTCAAGCTCAGCGAACTCGTCGAGGTGGAACACGAGATGCGCAGGATTCGAAACGAAACAGACATGCCCCCGCACGTCCACTTCGACACCATCACCGGCGAGGCGGCCACCATCGAAGGTGCCGTTCAGGCATTCCGAGACCACCGTTGGGTTCATGTTGCCTGCCATGGCGCACAGCATGCCACAAAGCCGTTTGAATCCTGGTTTGCGATGGGTGACAGCAAGCTCACCCTGATGCGCATCATCCAGGAGCGTTATGCGAACTCTGAATTTGCGTTTCTGTCGGCGTGTCATACTGCAGTGGGGGATGCGTCGACGCCAGACGAGGTGCTCCATCTTGCGGCTGGGATGCAATTTGCGGGGTTCAATGGAGTGATTGGGACGTTGTGGAGGGTGGATGATGGGGTTGCACATCGGTTTGTCACTCGATTTTACCAGGACATGTTCAAACAGCCAACGATCGACTTTGAGCATGCGGCCGTGGCGCTGAACACTGCGGCCGTGGAGACAGCGAATGAAGTATCATTGGAGAAGCGGATCGTGTTTGTGCACATCGGAATTTGAGTTCTCGTGACGGGGTACGTTACTTTTTTCCTCTTGCATTGGTGTATACTGATATCATTCTAGATATCCATTGAGTGTATGACGTCACGACTGTATTGTGGTGGTAGTGTTCTATGCACTTGATGTAGGTATGTTTTGTACGATACAAAAAAGGTGGATGTCCGTCTGTGTCACGAAATACTACTGTTCGTCTTTCTAGAAAGCCAGTGTGCCGTACGGTGTACAAAGGCTCTGGAGTGTTGCAAGTACAATGGGAACGTATGAACAGACGCACGAAATGACGACGTCATGATGATTATACATCGGCCCAGATGTTGGTAGCGAGATCCCTCACGAGCTCCAGCTTGCGCTTCATGTCCGCCGCTGTGAGCCGATTTCCCCTTTCCTCTGACGCAAACCCGCATTGCGGAGACACACTGATCCGTTCCAATGCCTCTTCCACGGTTTCTCCGGTACCACTCCCCATCATCCGTGCCGCTTCAAGTACTCGCTCTTTGAGCTCTTCCTTGTCTTCCAGTTCCGGAAATTTACTTGAAATTATTCCCAACACCACTGATTTATGCTTTGGGAGATATTTCAGTGGTTCAAACGTACCTGCACCAGTGTCAGCATCTCGAATGCAGGGAACGGAGTGGTAGTGACGCACCAGCGCGCGGGGTATCGTACTCGAGATAGTAACAGTCTACGTTTACATTGTTGAATAGCTTCATTGCGATCGCATCATACCCCCCTTCCGAGAAGTGCATCGATCTAAAGTTCCCCCTACAGATGTGTAGACCAGCAGTCATGTCCTGTGGACGTGTCGCGAGGCAGTTGTTATACAACCTGATGTATCCATCGAACAGGACGTCCGGATCCTCGCCATCGCATCTTAATCCGTTCAGCATCGGGAGGTCACAAAGAAAGGCGAGATTTGGGTCATCAATTTGGACGCTGCGACACCCAGCTGCATACAGCGCTTCGAGTTCTTGTCGGTAAGCGGCTGCTATGTCATTGAAGAAATCTTCTCGGTCCTCGTATACCCCGGGCGCAAACGCATGCTTTCCTTGTCGTTGACATGAGACATGGCGACTTGTCAAGACAGAAGGCGCACCGTGACGTAGATGGAAAAACTCGGGTGCGACGATCGTCAACTTGATGTTTTTCACCTCGTCAGGGTGGACAAGCCTTTTCAATGCCTCAAACTGAGGAACATAACCAGATTTGACGCGTCTGATCTTTCCCGTGCATAAAATTGCCGTTGATGGTTTGTTATATGGAGAATAATGTGGGTATCGAGTTCCGCGATGGCTACTATTGGCGATGAGAAAGCGTATGTTGGGAACATATGGCTGTCATGGAATGAGACATTGGTCACTCGGAGCACATGGTTCCATCAGCAGGTCACCTTGTAAATATCAAAAGGCGGATCGTGAACCTCTTTGGCCGACATCAGTTCGTCCGCGGTCGAATATTGCACACATCCACACCTTCAAACCCATCAAGATACTCAAAGAATCCGTTGTAGAACCTTGTTACCGACAATCAGCTTTCAACTGGGTTCGGCTGCGTGATACATACACACGACGTCTAACAAGTATAAGCGCGACATGAGTAAGGCGATACACAACCTTGTTCGTTTACCAACCTGAATTCGCCGTCTGTGAGTCCTTTTATCCCAACTTTCCGCTGAAGATCAATCGCTTCCATGATGGCCCTATCTTCGATCTCACGTAGTTGCCCTTCAGTCAACTCTTTCTTGTCAAACCTTGCGCGTGCTTCAAGAAGGTAGTCTGGACGAAGTAACGAACCGACATGCTCGACACGAAAAGGGGGTGTGCACTTGGACGCCATATGACATGCGTGCGCCCCGTAGGGTTCAATTAATACCCCCCATACCAAATACGAACGCTTGCCGGCGCAGTACCTGACACACGGTTGCACCACACGACGCACAGCCCACGGCTATGTTTGGTCGGTCCGCAGAGACCTTCCTTACCTCACTCGAGCTCGCTTTCAAACGCAGGATCTAGGCCGTATGCCACGACACTGAGCGTGTGATGCAGCTGCCGTATAACCTGTGAGATTCCCCGCCAGTCACGTGTAGCCGAGTGACAATGCTCATGTGTTGTTGTTTTTTAGAGTTGTTTCAAGGAATTGCTCACCAACGATCGTCCGAGTGGATGGGGTGCGTTCAACGAACGTGCGCTTACACCCGTCCATTGTCGGTATGGACAGGTTCAAACCTGCAAAACGTGACAGTAAAAGACCCGATAACCAAACCTTGGCATCATAGATGCTGACGCTGCGTGAACCTGGCAAAGTGAGTGGTTCACATCGACACGCGGAGTTTGAAAAGCATGCTTGACAAAGTGTTGATCTTGCAACACGTCAAACGTGGAACCTCGACGCAGTGCCAACGACAAGACGTGTCTGTTTTACGATGACCCCAGGACAGAATGAGTCTGTGTACGTTTGTGATACGTTTCGGCAGCATCCATGGCATCAACGACCCGTCAAACGTCTACTGGCACGCCAACCTTTTTATCATTTATTAGGATTGACAGATACTTTGACAACTTTAAAATCAAGATATGATATCAAACGTAGCATCCGGTTCACCACATCCCACGGGAGAACCCGAACCACCGAGGTCTATGAGAGGTCCTCCTCCTCGGACAGATAGGATGTGACGCCCCCCACTATCAGCGATCATGACAGGACGACTCAGAGAACCCCCACGTGTACACCAGAGAACGACCCCAGAAAAAAGAAACGTGTTTGTCATTTCATAACCACGGACTTGGTTTAAAAATCCACGGTTGGAGGGGGGGGTGAGGGGGGGACCAAAAAACAACGCCCACAGTTCTCCTCTACACAATGTCGCTCCGTTCTCGTCCACGTCCCCGTTACTTCAACACGAATAAAAAGAGTATCATAGCAATGGAAAGGGTGGATAGACTAGGACTAGGACCGCGAGATAGCAAACAACAGCAAGATTAGAAATTATCCGAGTAAGTTACTCGTGCTGGACCTGCAGGTGCATCATGAAGAAAATATACTGTACAGAATCGTAGCGTCGGCGAATAATAAAAAGAAAAGAAAAGGGGATGAAGAGCAAACAGAGAGCGAGTCAGCACGTATAGAATAACCGAGTCTGAAAGAAAACCAAGGAAAGAAGAAAAGAAACATCAAAAGACGCGCGTAGAGCCCGAGTTTTGGCCTCTGGCGGGAGGGGACAACCACTCCATCTTGGGCCACTGCCCGGGAAACCCGGCTCTATCAAAGGCAGAAGTCTGCTGCGCGCGATTCCCCGAGTCACCGTTGGCCTTCTTCTTCCCCTCCCACAGACTGGGCTGCGTGGCAAACGGCGTGTCCTGTGGCTCCTCGTCCAGCGAGGGTATATCGCCCCCACTGATGGCATACTGCATCCACACGTTGGTCGCCAGTGCCTCCTCGCCAAACCCACCCTCCTCATCGCTCTCGTTCATCGTCGGGGTCCATCGCACATGCTTGCCGGCCTGCGCCATCGGCTCCTCAACAGCCTCCGTCTCCTCGGGCTGACCAGCCATGACGTTGGCCCAGTAGCTCATGTTCTCTGGGTTGAACCAGTCGCTCGCACTGTGCGCCTCTGCCTCTCCGTCGCCCGTCGTCGTCGCCTGCGACGCTTGCTCGGGCTCTGGGACAGGCTCTATGCACGCCGAGTTGCCACCACGACCGACCTCTGGCGGTGCAGCCTTCTTTCCTGCCTGCGTGCTACTGGTCGAAGCAGCAGGCGTGGCCCACGCCGATTTGCCCGTCTGTCCGCGCACCTCGCTCTCCGCCTCTTCCGAGAGAGACACCTTGAGCGACGGCTTCGACGACGATGCGGTTGGGGATAACTTGTTGCCCCACCCGGACGCCACAGTGGGTCCGGTCTCCTCGCTCTCCTCGGGGACAGGCGTCGTCTTGGACTTGCTCGGAGAACCCCACGCGGATGTCCTCGCCGTCGTCTTGACCGGTGGCGAGACGATGGGGTCCGCGTCCACATCTGGCTCCTCGGTGATCGTCACCTTTTTTCCCTTTTTCGTAGCAGACGCCACCTTCTTTGTGCTCGTGTTGCCCTTTGGCGCCGCCGGCGTTGGTGTGGGTTGCACGTCATCGAGCTTGGGCTTGGACACAGACGCCGCTCCCCAGGCGCTCTTGGCGACGCCCGGTGTGACATCCCACAGAGAAGGCCCTGGGAGCAGTTCAGCATCCATCTCCGGCTCCTCTGTAGTAATCGGCTTGGCGACAGACTGCCCCTTCCTCCCCTTCTTCCCCTTTGCGGTGATGGACGGCACTTGTGCGGGCTCAGGGGCAGTGGCTTCGGCGAGGCTCACGGTGATGTGAGGTACGTCGTGTTCTTGTAAGCGCGCGCTGATCGACTTTTTCATGATACTGGGCTGTAGGGTGCGATTGGCGCTGCTCTCGAGTGGCCCCTGAGTGGTGAGCGTGGCGGCAGCGTTGGAGAAGATGGCCTCGTTCAACGACGCTTGGGCAGTGGACAACCCTGTGGCACCTCCCTTTCCCTGTGCCATCACCGCCATGGCGTTTGCAAAGACAGCCTCGTTCGCGGCAGCCTCGTTTTGAGAAAGCATGCTGTTCGATTTCTTGATGACACTCGGAGGTTCAGGCTTGGTGGATGCAGGGAGGGGCACATTTTCTTTTTGGTGAGCCAACTTGCCCTGTCGTTGCTGAGCCAGCGTCTTGTCGGGCGGTGGGATCTGTGGACTGGGCTTTGGAGGAGGTTCGACCGTGGACCGTCGCTGTGCAAGGTGCTGACGTATCTCCTGTCTGCGCTTCTCACGTTCCTCGGCGCAGAGACGCTTGCGATCCTCTTCCTTTTGTTCACGGAGACGCATCATGCTCGTTTCGTGTTCCTGCACGGCTCGGGCACGGCTTTCCTTGGTGCCCTCGTCGGCCAAAAGGGACTCGAAGAGCTTTATCTCGATGTCGGCAGCCTCGGCATGGAACTGGTAGATCATCTGGATGCGCAGGCTGATCTTGTACTGCTGATAGTCGTCTGCCATCTTGGACTTGAGGATCTCCTCGTCCATGGGATCCGGTTCCTCCTCTGTGATGACAGGGCCAATGTAGCGTTTCCCAAGAGGCAAGCTCTCCGGGTTGATCGGGGGAGAGAACTTGGTGGTCGGGTTTGGGGGCGAGAATTGGGGCGAGGTTGTTTTGGAGAGGGGAGAGGATAGGTTGGATGCTGCCGAGGTCTGACGTGACATGTTGTCCGTCGCACGGGGACGGGCTGTCAGGGTCTGGGCACCAGGCAGAGGGAGCTTGGTGGACTGTTGGGTGACAATCCCGACTTCCGAAGCCCAGTTCTGGAAGCCGAGCGTGCCGCCGACGCCTCCACTCACGGGTTCGGCTGGACGTGCCGAATTAGATGGGTCTAGCGTTGCTAGGTGGTCCTAGAAGGGTATGGGTGCGTGCGTGTGTGGCAACGACGGGAGGTGTACTGACCATGGGCAACGCAGGTAAGTTTCTTGTTGGATTAGGTGGGGTCATAGTGTCAATGAAAAAGGAGGTTGGGTTGACGAATTCAAAGTTTCCCCTTGTTGGGGTGGGTGGAATAGCCTGTCTGGAGGGTGCGGGTGGGATGGGGGGGAGATGGTGGGGTGCTCTATACTGGGGTTCGTCGATGATGCCCTCTTCCTCGATGGACATGTCGACATCACGCTGCATATCATCCACCTCGTCCGAAAAGAAGCCAACGAATACGCCCATGACGGCCTGTTGTTCCTCTCCGGACATGTCGTCCCACTGATCTTCACGCAGCTGTGCGAGTTCGAGACGACGTTCCCACTCTGTACGTGCAGGCTGTGCGAGCTGCTGTGCAATGGCGTCGAGTTTCTCAAAGAGCTCCATCTCGCGCAGCTTCTGAGTGTCCTTTGGAGATCCGAGGTTCTTGTACTTGACGAGCAGCTCTTTTTTGAGTTTTTCGACCAGGTTTTTCTTCTGTGGTTCGTACCATGCGTCGACGAACTTGGACCACTCCTTGCGCACCTTTGCTGCGTCTGACTCGACGAGCAGGGAGAGTGGCGGGGGTGGCATTGGTGGTGAGGCTTGTTTGGAGGGTCTGGGTGGATCTGGTGGTGGTTTGTTGGGCGCTGGCGCCTTTGGCTGAGCGCCACGGCGCTTTGGAGGCATACGTGGGGTGAGGGTGAGCGCAAGGGTTAAAAGGGGGTTGAGCTGAGAGTTGAGCTGGGCTGAGAAGATGGAATGACTGGTTTGATGCGCATCGGGTCGCGTGCTGGGACTTAATCGTGTGGTTTCCCAAAAGCGATGTGATCAGGTGCACGATCGGTCCATGATAGGAATGTTGATCCTGAGCGGGCCATGGGAGATGAGAACGAGGACGGGTCAGAGGGGGAGAAGGAGGACCTACCGAACACTTGAAGTGGAGAGGGTGACAAGAAAAAAAACGAGGGAAGGTGTGGGTTTGCCTCACCCTCGCCTCGAGGCGTCCCTTTATGGTCAACCCCCCCCGACGACGACAGATCTCCGTTATGCGGTCCAACTGATCCCAACACGAGGCCGCTCCTCCTCGACTCTACTCCACTCTCCATCACCCGCATCATCCTACGGCGCTTGTCCGCTAAATGGCTGCATTGACGCCAAACTCAAATCCGGTCCAACCCACCAGCGCTCCGCTGCCCCCCGATCTCGAGCCCGACGACGAATGGAAACAGACGCTCAAGCTCAACATCGAGGCCGGTCTCCGTTCCATGGTCGACGAGGCAAAGCAAAAGCTCAACACCGAACTCGCCAAGACGCTCGTCAGCCCCGAGGAGCGCGAGCGTCTCACCGCTGACCATCTCGCCACACTCAAAACGATCCGCCAGCTCGCAGAGGAGCAGTTTCGCATCGCGCTCGAGCGTGAACGCCAGGAGCGGCGATGGGCTTCGGGCGAGCAACTCGATCGCGCCTGGTCAGAGAGCATGATGAAGGAGCAACAGGCGATCTTGGATAGGATAGAGAAGGAGAGGAAGAACAAGTTGCACCCCGACATATCCCTCCGTCCACTCCCGCCACCACCACCTGCCCTGCTGCCTGCCCCACCACCCCCATCTCCCCAGACCAAACCCGATCTGCTACCAGAGAGTGTCACACCCACACCTCGCAAAGAGCGCGTCACCCGCACGCCCACGCAGATACTCGATCCCGAGCGCGACGAACCCCCAGACGAGATCCCCTCCTTCCGCTCTACACGCAAAGTCCGTGCAGGCTCCGTCACCTCCACCGGATCCTGGAATCCCTCGATCCCAGACGACAAACCACTCAAGCCCATCGACGACCCCGACCCCATCCGCCGCGAAAGCATCCGTCGCAAGCCAAGCATGACCACCCGCCCCATCGTCCAAGAGTTCTGGAAACCCTCGATCACACCCGAAGAAGACGCCCAGATGTCACGCACCTTTACGCTCGCACGACGGAGCAGCACGGCGAGCAGCACGTCCTACAAAGCCCCCTCGGTTCTCAGCACCACCTTTTCAGATCCGCTCGACGCGCTCGTCGATCGTGAGCGCGCGAGCATCCACGCGGCAGACCAGGAATGGAGTAGTATAGACCGTGCACGCGAACGGGTCGTGTACGACGCGCAGGTGGCGTCTGCGTCCCCGCCCAACTCGGCCATGTACACGCGGGGGGATACGGCACGGGTACACGCGCCACCACCCTCTGCGAGTCGACCCATCGCTCCCAAGCGTTCTTTCACGGCCGATGATTTCCCACTGCCGAGTCCGAGTCGGTGGGCAGCACGATCGCCGTACGATGCGCGGTGGGAGTCACGCTCTCCGGATGAGGGACGGAGTTGGCAATCGACGTCATCACAGCTTCGTGGGCGGTTCTCGACGCAGGATATGCGGCAGTATTTTCAAGAGGGGAGGTCTGTGCGACATCCTCGTGAAGAGTTTGAGGAGGATGGGTTAGAGGACGTGTTTGAAACGCGGAGCTGGCGTAGCCGAGATTTCAATGAGCGTCGGATACAGGACATTGAGGATGGCTTGCGGAAGCGGGAGGAGGCAGCGAATAGGCGAGAAGAGGAACTGGCGAGAAAGGTGGAAGAGCTCAAGCGCGAGGACGATGGGAGGAAGAAGAGGGCTGAGGAACAGAGGCGAGAGGAGGCGCACCGGAGATTGGAGGAAGAGGCGAGACAGCGTGAGGACGAGGAGGCTGAGGAAGAGCTACGGCGAAAGGAAGAGGAGGCAGACCGGAGAGAGAGAGAGGCAGCGATGAGGCAGGAAGAGGCGAGGAAGAAGGAAGAGGAGGCAAAGAGGAAGGAAGAAGAGGCAAAGAAGAAGGAAAAGGAGGCGAGGACGAGAGAGATGGAGACGAAACGAAAGGAGGAGGAGGTGAAGAAGAAGGAAAAGGAGGCGAGGACGAGGGAGATGGAGGCGAGACGAAAGGAAGAAGAGGTGAGACGGAAGGAGGACGAGATCAGGATGATGGAAGAAGAGGCGAGACGGAAAGAGTACGAGGCGAGGCGAAAGCAGGAAGAGGCTGAGCGAAAGGAGGAAGAGGCCCGGCGCAGAACGGAGGAGATCAGCATGAAAGCGGAAGAGACACGGAAGAAAGAGGAGGAACTGCACGCGCGGGAGGAGGGACTGAGACGGAGAGAGGAAGAGCTCAACCGGAGAGAGGCTGAAATGCGACGTCGAGAGGACGACCTGGCGCAAGAAGAGTTTCGGAAACGGGAAGAGGAGATACGCCGACAGAGAGCGGAGGACAGGAAGAAACAAGAGGTTTGGGAGACATGGCCACAGGAGACCTTTCGACCGACGTCATCTCCTCAATCTTCTGCAGGGCCGTGGCCGATTCCTAATCGGAACGAACGGACGACGAGTCCACCTGTGAGTGTACGGAACAATCCTGTGAGTGGGTGGTCATCGGCGTCCACACGACCCACGAGCACGCAACCATCGAGCACGCCAAAACCACCGGCACCGACGACACCGACAGCCAAGGCACCCACGACGCCGAACACACCCCTCAGCGAGGCCGAGTTTCATCGACGACAGGCTGAGCAAGCGCACCAACGGGAAGAACAGTTCAGACGTGAGCAAGCGCGACTGGCTCTGCAGGAACACGAGCGGCAGTCGAAAGCAGGCAAGACGATGTCGAAAGAGGAGGTGAGCAAGCTGTTTGAGGCACACCGTGGGCAGTGGGACAAGCTTTCGACGCTGGGGTCACTGATCTGGGAGGACTTTCCGTGGCCGATGTTGAAGCGACCCAAGGGTGCAGAGGACCTGACGTCGGCTGGTATCACCGCGTACATGCTGTCACCAGTACACCCCCAGGACCGAGGGACGAAGGAACGGATCAAGGACAACATTCGACGATGGCATCCTGACCGATTCAACGCACAGTTTCTGTTCAAGGTCAAGGAGAGTGAGCGAGAGCGTGTGTCTGAGGGTGCAGGGTCTGTGGCACGGATACTGAATGATCTGTTGCGCATGCAGCAGGATACGTAGGCTAACAGTATGTACCATTACCATTCACCGAACAGCAGATTAGCGTTAGACAGATGTCAAGCTTACCACCGCCGATTCCATTTTCTTTTTTACCCGAGAAGCGCGGGTCCCCTTCCTCTTTCGGTCCGATCACGCGTACCTGATGTCAAACACACTCCTTTTACATGGACATCACATTCTATATTGAGAATTCCCACGTGCCCGATCGATCTTGCGCTCTCTCTGTTAAAAACCCGCGCTTCGTCTTTTTTTTTTTGTTTGAGATTCTTCACCACATATGCATTCCATGTCACCCGACGATGCAGCGTATTCTGCGTTGCTTACACAGCTTCTCTCTGACTCAGCCACGTGTCGCAATGCCCGTGTACATTCGTGGATTGAACATCAATACGACTTTGTGTTGTCGGAACAACCGACACATCCGAGAGCACCCTCACCCTCGCCTTCCTCCTCGCTCGGTGCACACCGCACTCACTCCATCGACCGTCCAGATTCACCTCTTCTTCCCCGCTCTTCCGAAGATGGCCCTTGCTACGACGCCCTCTTCTTCCCAACAAAGTCCGACGACAACGACTTTGAGGAGCAAGAGCGCGTCCGTGCCCTTCGTTTCATCGTCCAGGAAATGGCACATTGGAAGTCGCACGCCCAGCCGTTGCCTTCTTCAGACAAGGTACCCTCTCCTCTCCCTCTCTTCCTTTCCACCCACACTCATCCCCACCAGCCTCTGCCAGCCCCACCACCCTCCCCGGCATCCTCGATGACCCAGTCCACCTCGTCCCGTGCCATGCGCTCTCGCTCGTCCTCGATGCGCATCTCCCGTCTCCCCTCCTTTACCAGCACCCTCTCCTCGGACCAGAGTCACCCACAGGAACTCCCTCCACCCCTGCCCGTGTCCGTCGTCGTGCAGGCCGAGTGTCAGCACGACCTCGTCCTCTCCCGCGACTGTCCCCTCATCGACGGTTACCTCCACAAGCGTGAGGACTCGTTCCCTATCTCTCTCTTGCAGGACAGCCAGATGCTCGCACCAGACGACCTCGACTCCGCCCTTCAGCCCTCTCCGACCCTGTCTAGCTTCTCCTGTGCGCACTCTCGCAACACCTCGCTGACCACACCCTATGGCAGCTCGGCGACCTCACCCATCAGCGCCGTCTTCTGTCCCCCACCCCAGGACATTGCACTCCCTCTGTCCCCAGTGGACGATGTGCCGCAAGCACACGTCTTTCCAGAGGTGAACAACCAACGCCTCTGTGCACCCAAACTGGAACGCTCCCAGTCGCGCTGGTCCATTGCGACCACCGCATCCATGGCACCCTCCAACTCGGACGCCAAGTCGAGCATCCTCAGACTCGACAAAAAACTAAAGACACCGAAGAAGCGTACCCGCTTCATCAGCCTCATCTCCCGTCTTTCCCCTGGTCGCAACGACCCCTCGTTGTCGACGAGCACCCAGACCACGGACGACCTCGACTCGCTCGAGGACAGCGACAGCGACAAGGACAAGAGCAAGCCGAGAAAGTCGCTGAGCAAAAAATCATCCCTTGCCTCTCTCCGAGCGTCCTTTTCCATGTCGCGCACCTCGTTTAGCTCTCCACGTCCTCCCCTCTCCTCTTTTGACGACATACCCCCGTTGCCGACATCACCCACGATATCCTCACCGCTGGTAGAAGCGGTCGTAACAGAGGCTACAAAGCGTACCCTCTCCAAAATACCCTCTAGGGCCAATGTGGTCAACGTACCCTTGCCTCCCATTCCCCACTCTGCGTCCTCGGTCACGTCGTTCCAAAGCGTTCTCTCGGACCGCGGCACGACCAATATGTCCCGCGTCTCTCTTCTTCCTGCCCCTAGTAAGCGGACGTCGTTGGCGTCTGCAGCAGGCATCGAGCCCGTCTCCAACCAGACAGTGACACGATCCAAGTCCATCTTTAGGTTGGCACCACGGCCAAAAAGTATCAAGGTCCCTCCCAAGATGTCGTCTACGCAGCCTCATCACCTTGTTTCACCCACCGTGCGTTCGAGGATCCCCCAGTCACCAGCCAAGTTCAATCCCCCGACCAAGTTGGCGACGGTCATCGCGACACAGACACGTCCCGTCCCACTCGCCCCAGTGACTACCGGATCTAAACTTCCGACGCCGTCGCGCATCCAACCCAAGGTCGCGCGACCCGTGGTTGAGAAGATCCCGATGGATTTCGCACCCTCTTCAAGATTGCCGACGGCCTCCAAGGCTGGGCGTGTCAGCACCGTCAAGGGCTTTTGGAAAAGACAGTGATCTGGTACGTCACCCCTGCCGTAGTGTTCCACATCACGCTCATACGCCCCCACAGTTGACCCATCCTTTTTCGCATTCTACGGTCCTTACTGAGCATTCAACCGCACACTCGTTTTCGTCACACGCTATCTCATTCGTTTCATCTCTGGTCCTGCATCCTTGTTGTGGAATTACGTGTATACATTTCATCCTCGTTTTTTCGCATTTCGTCGCTCGCCGTTGCTTGAACGTGCTTTCTTCATGGGCGACTCGGTCGTAGGAACGGTCACCACACAAAACATCATACCTGCCTCGTCTCTCTTTTTTTTTTTGCATTGCTTGCATCTGATCGCATCATTGGTAGATATCTCAGACCCATCTTATTTACTGACATCATTTCTGTAGACTTTTTTTTTTTTTTTCTCTCTCTCTCTTTTTGGGGACGGGAAGAATGGAATAAAAAAATATCGTTTTGACTCTCCGAGGAAATGAGCACAACAAGCTACCCTGGTGTGCACCTTCTCATCGCAATCCGTCCCTTTGTGCGGTCCAACTAGGGTACCGTCGGATGCTGTCCTCCCCACATCCCTCCCTTTTGATCCCGGACCCGCGAAAATCGCACTCGATGAGCCCGTCCCTTGAACTATCATTTCAGGTTCGGGCGTCCCCGCGCAATGGAATCTATCTGGGTTCAATCTCATCACGTCAAGTTCATTGTTCCGTCATCATGGTGCTCTCGTGATCACCAGCACATCCTCTCTCGTGATTGGGTTATATCTCATACTACCGGCTGTGTGTGCGCGCCAAGTAGCTGCACACTAAATCAACACCGTCCCTTGGCAAAACGGCGCGGGATACTCGGTCAGACCGTCGTTCCGCGCATGCATGCATCCATGTACCAACGACGACGACGACGACGACAAAGGGCCATGTACATGGACAAGACCCATCCCGCGAACCGTCCATGTCTACAGTCGGTCCCGCCTCGGCACTTTTTCATCAAGCGAACGTGGCGTGGTTGCAACGGCACATTCGGACCGGTACAGAGGTCGCCGTGCAACGCCTTCATTTTACGCGTCACTTTTTTTTTACTTTTTTTTTTGGGTCGTTGTTACTGGACGGAATGACCGCCTTTTTTTTTTCATGGTCCTATCGCTTCCGAGGGTGGCTCGCCGCGCTGGGCACACACACACACACACACGTTGCGGCCCAGATAGCGTGTCGTCTAGGTTCATTGTCGATCACGTACAGGTCGACTATAGCCTCTCTCGGACGACCCTTTCGGACGCCACCCGTCATGCGGACGCGCCGTGATCTTTGGTCTCCATCCTAGCGGGACACACACACACACGAGCGAGGCCAACTTTAAAAAAGGGGTGCCGTCGGGTGGAGGTAGGGCGGATAGGCTGCGAGTGGTATACGGTACTGAAATGAACGGACGAGGTCTCGCGCCGATGTCGGCGTCGACCTGGAATGTATACATGCGCTCAAACCCATCGGACCGTGCGTGCGTGCGTGCGTGCAGGGGAACGTGATCGCCTGCCTCGGTTCGGTTCCGACCTGGGTTTTTGGCACCCCCGGGTGGATTCTAGGTCGCGCGGGCGTTGTCGCCGTCGAGGTACAACGTCGACATCCCGGGTGAGGGTGGACGTCTAGCGTCGCGCTCGTTACGGCCGCTTGTGTTATCTTATCGTGAGGGGTGAGATTCTAGTCGTGGACGGATATCGCCGGTGAGATTGACGACATCCCGAGTGTACGGAAAAGGGGGGAACCAGGGTATGACGACATGCCACATGTGGCGAGGGTGACTCTAGGTTCCGCAGGAGAGCGGGGAAGTGTATCTTGCTGGCAAACATGTTGTCTAGAGAAGGTCGTCTGAGGAAGCAATGGTGGAGCTTCCTTCATCTGAGAGGCTGCAAAGGCTCATAAGCCTCTGGGCGATTTACTCACTGCCCGCTATCGTCCAGGGCGCTACTATGCTAATGTTCAACATGACCCGCGACTCACTATCATCCGTGCTTCCAAATCCTTCAAGTTGGAATTCAGTCGAGTCCGTCGAATCACGACATTCAGGATATCTGTCCTGGCACACACCGTGCATGCCACTGATTGCAAACACGAAGTTAGTCTCGCTGCCGTGCCAGTGGTAGTACCTGACTCACCCCCGTGTTCCATATCATTTTCTCCCCGGCAGTGGTCTCCAGCCTTGATAATCAACGATCATTACTGACAGTAAAGGTTGTCGTATGTCTCCTTCCATGTTCTTTGAATGCTCTGACTGCCCGTGCTACTCAGCCAATCAGATGCGAATGGATGGGCGCTTACACCATGGGGTTTGCGGGGCCTCGTGTCTTATCAATATCCATCACTTACTCGGGCCACTCTCGTGGTCTGAAACAACTCGCTGCCTCTCTTCTCTTCTCGTACAGTGTATCATTGACGGTCCATCTCTGGATCGTTTTGGCTACTAGCTCTGTTGTCGCTTTGCTTTAGGGTGGTATTCCTGTAGTATTCACCGCAAGCGCTGTTCTATACCCTCTAGCCCATCTCGCTACGTGAGTGCGGGATACCACCTTGTGTTCGTTCCTGTCGTTTCTCATATACTCCTTGTCTTTCATCTTGTTTCTAGGCCCCCATCGAGTTCCTAACTAATATCAGGTTACAGTCTTGTAGCCCGTTCTTCGGCCGCACGAATATTCTTTCTCATCTTCTCGTCTTGGTTAACCCTGCCCGCCCCGTTCTTGTCTAGCCAGTTTGCGTCTCCTTTGGTGCCCCCGATTTGTTATCCAAGCCTTTCTTGTAGTTACTCTGGCCTCCCGCTCTTCCTCCGCTCCCTAGTCTCGCAAACTACGCCCATACTATCCTGCTCCTCCGCTTCGATCTTTCTGTGCGTTGTATATATGAGTTACTGTCGGCATTGATGTCTTAACCTGTCCCAGGCTTGTTCCCTCACCCCCTTTAGCCTCAACCCATCCGCTTTATACGCCTCCTTTCCCTCCTCGCCACTTGCCTGTCACATTACTCTTCCCCCATTGCACTCAGCACATTTTCACGCCTAATATTTGTCCTAGGCTGTATCCGCCCTCGTTGCCAATCAGAAATCTTTCCTGGGTCCTGCCTTATCCCCTGCTATACTCTGTCTGCCATTGAGCACTGCGCGTTGTCGATCCGCAGCCTCATTCCCCCCCCTCCCCCCCACCATCCTTCCCAGTCAAGTATTCTCATCTGTCCCATCTTGTGATTCTCATCTTGTCATCCACATTCCCTTTTTGTCTCCCCCTCTCCGACTCATCTCATTCCAATGC